>JAJKFL010000013.1:33446742-33521043 GCA_021186555.1 Reticulitermes speratus | reverse complement strand
TTTACAACTTAAAAAGAAATTTCTCAAATTTAAAAACTTAAAATGGGTTACTTCTTTCCAAATATATTACTACTTTTTGGAAAAATTGTTTTTTAACTTTTAAAAAGTACATAAAACTTTAAAAATTTTAAAGAGGGTTTTTTTCTAATTTCAAAATAATTTTTATACAAAATTTTAATTGTTTCAATTATTTAAAAAGAAAAAGCTTAAATTTTTCAATTTTTTTTTCTCAACTCAATGTCTAATATAAATAGTAAATTTATTTTCCCCTTTTTAAAACATTGGTTTTTTCCTATAACAAGGGAATGTTTTAAAATTCTTTAATACAAGGGTTTTACTGTTTATTTTATTACAGTTTCTTGTGTAGGTTTTGATTTTCCCTTAGGTTTTATACCCCAAAAAATTTTTAAAGGTTTTTCTCAGTGAATTCTAACTTTATTTTGAAAATTCTTTTCCTCATTTATCCAAAACATCATATGGTACTTATAGGACTGGGTTTTTATTTCTAATTTAACAAACCATTTGGGGGTTTTTTGGGTTTAAAATTTTTAAATTTTTCATTCAAGGGGTTTTGGCCCTTAAGCTCCCATTAAAATTTTATTTGTCTGGAACGTCATGTTTAAACTAAATTTTCCATCTTTCCTATTAAAACTAAGAACGCAAATGATTTACTTTAGGTTTTCACCTTGACTATTAAAAAATAATCTTGTTCGGAAATTGATTTTTTTTAAAGTTTTTTTTCAACTTAAAACAAAGAATTTTTCAAATGTTTTCAACTTAGTAGGGCTTTTTAACCAAATTTATTCTAAATATCTTTTTCGGAAAGAATTTTTAATTCACGTTTAAAGCAAAAAGCATAAATTTTATGGTTTTCTGGAATTATTGTAGACTTAATGTAAAATTCCTTTTTCTTTTTTCAAAACAAGAAAGCATATTGTTTTCACTTTTGAACTTTTAACCCCTTTTAATTAACTCAATATTTGTTTAGGTTAATTGAATGTTTTTTTTACTTAAGTAAACCAAAAAAATGTCTGAACAATATTAAAACTAAGTTTTAGTTACCCAAAATTATCAAATTATATTGTTTAAAAGTTAAGTTTGATTGTTCACTTTTTGATTTTAAATTGAAAACCTTTAAAATTTTTAATGTTTTTTGGGAAAGTTAATCTAAGTCTTATTTTAGTAAACTAACCATTATTTTATGTAACAAACTAAAACAAGTTGGGTTTTACTTTCTAAATTATCATAAACAATAATTTTTAACGGTTAAGATGGGAAATTTTATATTTAATTTGAAATTCGTTTACCTTAAACAAAAATGGTCTTTGTAAACAAATCTAAACTAATTTGGGGTTTAACCTTTTTTCTTAAATTATAATAACCCAAAAATTTTTTTTTATTTTTGAATTTAATTAGCATTTTTAGAAGCTAAAAACCTTTAAAATTCAAATGTCGTTTTTAACTCAATTCTAAAAAATAATTTTTACAAATCCATTTATTTCAAATATTAGAACCCGGGTTTTATTTCCCTTTTTTAACAAAATTTTTGGAAATAATTTTTATTTAAGGTTTAGAAAATAAATTTTTTTCAATGTAATTCGTTTTTCTCAACTTTAAAAAAAAAATAAATCATTTAACAAAATTAAAGAGGAAGTTTTTTTCCCTTTTTATCAACATATGTTACGTTAAATTAAATTTTATTCAACGTTTTAAGGTGTACGTTAATTTAAAGTTGTTTTCTCAACTTACCAAGAATAATTTTGTACAAAACATGTTAAGACGGGTTTTAATTCCCAAATTTATTTCAATCTTTTGTTACTTAAATTTAGAAATTTTTTATTTTCGTAAGCTAAATTAAATTTTTAATGTTCGTTTATCTCAACTTAACAAAAAATTGGTTAATATATTATTCAAAATAAATTTAAAAGACTGGGTTTTATTTCACCTTTTTATACCAATATTCGTTTAATTAAGTTAGAGAAAATTAGCGTTTAGAAATAAACTTTAAAAACCTAAAAATTTCAATTTGTTTTTACCAAAACTTTAACAAATTTGTTTATCCTTTCCTATTTAATATAAAACAATTTGTTTTATTTTATGAAATTTAAATTAGAATAAATTTTTAACCCAAACGTCTTAAAATTTATGTGTTTTTTAACATAAAGTCTGTTTTTCTTAAGTTAACCAAGAAAAAACCCCTTTTTTATGTAAAACTTATAAAGCCCGGTGTTTTTTCCTTTTTAATATCTATAACTAAATTTCTTTTAAGTAGTTTAAAATTTTTTGTAGCGTTTTAAACGAAAACCTTTTTCTTTAAAGTAAAAGAAAGTCAATGTTAAAACTTAAAATTTAGAAAAATTTTTTTCCTTATTTTAAAAACTAAAGATCGTAGTATTAATTTTATTTCTATTTCACTTTGGAACCTTAAAATTTTTCAAAATTTTCGGAAGTAATTTTAAGGTAACAAATTTTGTATTTTATTTTCCTAGAAAATAAAAAAAAGCATAATAATTTTTCACTTCTTTGGGTTTTAACCTTTCACTAAATTTTTACAACTATCTTGTTAAGGTTAAAGATGATTGTTCAAACTGCGTTTTTTCTAAACCTTAAAAACAAAGTATTTTCCATCAATGTTAAATTTTTTAACAAATAATTTATTCCTATTTCAAAAACTAAATGCCAAGTTTATTTCAATTTTTCTGATATACTCTTACATTGGAATAAAATTTTTAATCGTAACGTCATAGTATTGATTAGTTCATTGCAAATGTTTTACAATTAACAAAGAATGATATTGTATAAATATTAAGTGGGTTTACTTCCCTATTTTATCAACAATTTTGTTAGTTAAAGTAATGTTTATTTAGCGTTTTAGAGTGAAAAAGTAAAATCAAATGTGTTTTCGGACGTCATGTTAAAATAATTTTAGTACAAATCATTTAGTATTGTCAGGATGTTTTTGAACCCATAGTTATATTATTCTCTTTTGAATCTTCCATTGAGAAAAATTTTTCTTATTGTGTTTTGTTGCTAATCAAAATTGTTTTTTTAATAAAGAAAGATCTATGTAACAAAATATTAGACGATGGTTTACTTTCCTAATTATACAACATAATTGTCGGTTAAGTAGATTGTTTTTTCACGTTTTAGAAGCTGAAACGCTTAAATTTCAAGTTTTTCGGAACGTGTTAAGAATAATTTTAATACACAATCCTATCTTTTCAATATGGACGCTGTTGTTTCACTCTTTTGATTACTCAATATGGACATAAATTTTTACTCGACGTCGTAGATTGATGTGCTAACATAAGTTCGTTTTTATTAATTAACCAAAGAATGATCATTTTACAAAATTTAGAAGATGGTTTACCTTTCCTATTATTCAACAATATTTGTACGGTTAAAGTTGATTGTTTAATTCTGCTTTAGCGAACGTTAAAATTTCAATTGTTCTGGAACTCATTTTGAACTAATTTACACATCTTATTTTGTAAATCTAAGAAGCTTGGTTTCCCTTCTGTATCACTTTGGAATAAATTTTTCTGTCGTCTGTGATGATGTAGGTTAATCATAATGTTCTTTTCTTCAATTACCAAGAATGATCTAGATCAATTTACGCGGTTTCTTCCTAATTTTACAAATATTGGTACGTTAAGTAGATGTTTATTGTTTTAAGCTGAAACGCTTAAAAATTCAATGGTTTTCTGGGTCAAGTCTTGATAATTTTGTCACATTCATTATCTTTGTCAATCTAAACGCATTTGTTTCACTCTTTGTTCTAATTGATAAATTTTTAAGTAACGTCGTGAATTGATTAGCTTATAGAAGCGTTTTTTTCAACTTACAGAAGACTCTGTTACAAAACTATTGACATGGGTTTACCTTTCTAATTATACAAAAATTTGTTTCGTTAATTAAATTTGTAATTGGTTTGACTGAAAACCTTAAAATTTAATTGTTTCGGACGTATGTCTAAAATAAATTGACAATCTTTCCTTGTCAATACAAACCAGTTGTATTTCATCTTTTGATATCACATTGAGACATAAATTTACTGTAAGTCGTGTTGATTAGCGTTAACGTAAGTTCGTTTCTTCACTAAACAAATGACTTATATGATTACAATTTTAAGACTGGTTTTCCTTTCCTAATTTTAAAAATCTTGTCGGTTAATTGAATTGTTTAATTAGTTTTTGAGCTGAAAAGCTTATAATTTCAAATGTGTTTTTGGATCAAGTTAGAATAATTATCACATCATTATTTATTGTCAAATACTAAGCGCAATTGTTTTCACTTGATTACTAATGAGAAATTTTTACTCGTAGTCGTAGATGTTAGCTTTATCGCAAAGTTCGTTTTATTACTTAACAAAGAAATGTATATGTTACAAAACTATTAGCAACTGGGTTTTACCTTTCTAATTTAAAAAAAAATCTTGTTAGTTAAGTAGATTGTTTAATAGTTTTGAACTGAAACGCTTAAATTTAAATTGTTTCGGAAGTCATGTCTGAAACTAATTTGAACATCATTATTCCTATTCAATACAAAGCCATTTGTTTTCACTCTTCGATTATCACTTGAGACAAATTTATCGTAGTCGTAGAATTGTTTGCGTTAATCGTAAAGTCGTTTCTTCAACTTAACAGAATGCTCTTTGTTACAAAACTATTAGATGGGGTTTTCCTTCCTAAATTATAAAACAATATCTTGTTACGGTTAAGTAGATGTTTTTTCAGCGTTTTAGATGAAAGCTTAATTTCAATGTGTTCTCGGACGTCAATGTTAGAACTAATTTAGTCAATCATTTCTTGCATAACTAAGCGCCTTGTATTTCACTCTTCTGATTCTCAATATGAACAATTTTATCGTACGTCGTGAATGTGTAGCTTATCAGAATGTTTTTCTTTTTAACAAAAATGACATATAGTTACAAAACTTTAAGCTGGGTTTACTTTCCTAATTTAACAAAATAATCTTGTTACGGTTAGTTAATTGTTTATCGGTTTTAGAAGCTGAAACGCTTAAAATTTCAAATGTGTTTTCTCGGACGTCATGTCTAAGAACTAATTTGTACACATCATTATCTTGTCAAATCTAAAGCCTTGTTTTCACTTTCTGATTTCATTTGAGACAAATTTTATGTAACGTCGTGAGTGTAGGTTATCGTAAGTCGTTTTACTCAACTTACAAGAAAGCTATATGTATCAAATATTACAGCTGGGTTTCTTTCCTATTATCAAACAATAATCTTGTTTCGGTTATTATATGTTAATTCAGCGTTTTAGAAGCTGAAAAGCTTAAAATTTCATGGTTTTTGGGATCAGTCTAGACTAAATTTAGTACACAAATCCTTTCTATGTCATACTAAGAAGCTGTTGTTCATCTTTCTGATTACTCTGTGAGAATAAATTTTTACTGTAGTCAGTAGAATTGATGTAGCGTTTAGTAAGTCGTTTTTTCAACTAACCAGAAGACATATGTTACAACTTAAGACTGGGTTTTACTTTCCTAATTTATACAAAAAAATCTGTTCGGTAAGTTAGTGTTAATTCAGTTTGAAGTGAAACGCTAATTTAAATGGTTTTCGGACTCAATGTCTAGACAAATTTGCATAATATATCTTGTCAAAATACTAAGAACGCCATAGTTATTTCTCTTTTGTTACTAACTTTGGAAATTTTACTCGTAAGTCGTAGATTGTGTGCGTTCATCAGTAAGTCGTTTTATTCAACTAACCAAAAAAGCATATTGTATACACTTTACCGCTGGGTTTTACTTCCTAATTATACAACATAATCTTGTTAGGTTAGTTAATTGTTTAAATTCAGGTTTAAGCTAAAACGTTAATTTCAAAGTTTTTTGACGTCAATGTCTAGATAATTTTTAGTACAATCATTTTCCTATGTCAAGATACTAAAGAACCATAGTGTTTCCTCTTTTGATTTCAACATGAGACAAAATTTCTTACGTCAGTAGAATTGATGTGCTTTATCAGAAGTGTTTTTACTTCACTTAAAAAAAAAAAGACATCTTGTTACAATATTACGATGGGTTTCTTCCTATTTTATCAAAAAATTCTGTTACGGTAAGATAGAATGTTTCAATTAGCGTTTTTGAAAAAAAATTAAAAATTTCAAATGTGTTTTCCCGGGAAAGTCAATGTCTGAAAAACTAAAAATTTTTGTAAAACAAATCCCTTAATTTCCCATTTCAAAATACTAAAAAAAAGCCATAGTTGTATTTCACTCTTTTGATTACTCAACATATGAGACAAAATTTTACTCGAAAAGTCAGTAGAAATTTATTTTACTTTAAACAGTAAAGTTCGTTTTTACTTTAACTTAAACCAAAAATGAAAAACCAAAATTTAACAAAACCCAATTTGCGACTGGGGGTTTTACCTTTTCCCCAAATTTAAAACAAACAATAATCTTGTTTAAAGGTTAAAAATAGAAAAGTTTTTAAAATTTAACGTTTTTGAAGGGGAAAACGCTTAAAAATTTTTAAAATTTTTTTTTCGGAAAGCAAATGTCTGAGAACTAAAAATTTTTGGGCACAAATCCATTTTTCCCATTGCCCAAAAACTAAAAACGCCAAAGTTTTTATTTTTCACTCTTTTGAATTTTCTCAACATATGAGACAAAATTTTTTTAAATCTAAAAGTCAGTAGAATTGATTTAGCTTTAATTAGCAAAATTCGTTTTTTTCTCAACTTATAACCAAAGAATTGACATCATTGTAAACAAAAACTATTAGACAGACCGGGGTTTTACGTTTCCCTAAATTTATAAAAACATAATCTTGTTGTACGGTTTAAATTTAGAATTGTTTCAATTCAGCGTTTTAGAACTGAAAACGCATAAAAATTTCAAATCTTGAACGTTAATTTAAATATTTTAAAACTTCAATTAGATTAAAATTGTCACAAAAAATAATTTCTCTTATTAAAATTAAACATTTGATAATATTTTCGAATATCAATATGAGCATAAATTTATTCGTCTTATTTACTTAAACAAAAATAAATTTTCTATCAACTAATAAATTGAATAATTTCTAAAGTTTATAAAAATGGGTTATTAATCTCTAAATTTTAAAACATAAACCTTATTAATTAAATTTAAATGGTTTTCAACGTAAATTTAAATAATTAAATGTGTTTACTTGAAATAATATTGAACAATTTAAAAAAAACATAACTTTAATTAAACCCATTTTTTTATATGTAATATAAATTGTATTAAATTATTTATGTATAAATAAGTAGTTTCGTAAGTTTGATTTTTATTTAATTAAACAAAAATAAACTTGAAAGTAAGTAACCATTGTTAACTTTTCCTAATTTAAAAATTAATTGTTAATTTAAATTTGATGTAATTTATTTAACTGAAACCTTATATTTCAATCTTTTAAGGTACCAATTAGAACTAAATTTTATTTACAAAATTCATTAATCTAATGTCAAGATTAGAACGCAGTTTTTACCAAATTTAATAAAATTTACTTAGACAAAATTTACTGAACGTCAGTAGTATTTTACTTTAATATAATTCAATTTTGACTTCAATTAAACTAAAGAAATACATCATTGTATTCAGCTTTAACAAAAGAGTTTATTTCAATTTAATAAAATAATTTTTATTTAAATTTACTTAAAATCTTAATCTTTAAATTTTAAAACAAAATTTAGTAACCGAAATAATTTAAATATTTTATCATTATACATATCCAAATTGTATAAAACTTATTAATCAATTTCAATTACTAATCATAAAATTTTAACTTATCGTAGTATTTATACTTATAAAAATATTTTATCTATAAAACAAAATGTCATTTCTAAATATAACATATTATTACCTTTATAAATACAACAATTTTAGTTTAGGTTAAATTAAATTTTAAATAAGTTTTAGAACTAAAACTTAAATTAAATTATTTCGACTTAATGTAAAATAAAATTTTATAAATTTTATTATCTTTGTACAAATTTAGCAAATATTATTCATCTCTGATTAAATTAAAGTAAAATTTTTTCACTTAATACAAGAAATGAATAATTTCAAAAGTTTTATGATTAATTAACAAAAAATAATTTTTAAAACTTTCAAACGGTTAACTATCCAAATTTTTACTAACACATTTAAAATATTTTAAGTAAATTTTTTAATCAGCTTTAAATGAAAAAGTTAATTTCAAATTGTATTGAACGTCATTTAAGATAAATTTCAAATCATATTATTAAATATAAAACGCCATAGTTTATTACTTCATTATAAATATGAACTAATTTACCAACGCAGTAAATGATTGCTTTAATAAAATGTTTTTTCCTACTTAACAACAACTAATTAACTTTTAACAAAGGTTTTAACTCTTTTATAACTAATTTTTAAATTAAATATTTGATTTATTTAAGTTTAAAGAAAAGATTAAAATATCAAATGTTTCGAATCATCTAATAAATTTACTTCCATTATTCTTATACTCAATTTGTAAGTCGTGGATAGTTCGTTTATGTTTCTACAAGGGTTATTTTATTTATAAGTTTACTTTAGGATCTTTTCCATAATAAATTTTTAGTAAAAATTTTTGTTAATACAGGTTTTAACTCTAAATTTCAAAATGTTTTCTAAATAAAAAAGAAACATATTTAAGAAATTACAATAGTCTACTTTCCCAAAATTCAATTTGTTTAGTAATTAGAGTTTTAATCCACGTTTTAGAATAACGTTAATTAATTTTTTCTACTCATTAATATTTAACAAAATTTATCTTTCAATGTAACGTAGTTTATTTCTAATGATCTCATATATAACAAAAATTATGTAATCAAATTTGAGCGTAATCGTAAATATGTTTCACTTATTAACAAAGAGAATTTATTCAAAATTATAGAAGTTTTACTTCAAATTATCAACATAATTTTTACTAATTAGATGTTAATCGTTTAAAAGAAACCTAAATTTCATGTTTTCGAAATTTGGATAAATTTTGTAACTCAAATATTATTGTAAAACTAAGACGCTGATGTATCACTGTTCTAAATTTAAACTAATTATTGTTATCTAAATTGATTACTTATATAAAGTTTTTTTATAAGTTTAAACAAAGAATATACATACAAAATATTATACTGGTTATTTCCTAATTTATTAACAAAACCTGTAGTTTAAAATTTAATGTTATTTCGTTTATCTGAACCTAAAATTTAAATTTTATCGAGTAGTCTAGAAAATTTTTCTTTTTATCAAAAATAAAACCATATTAATTACACTTGTTACATCAAATTTATTACTTAACGTAGTAATTGATAGTTTAAATAAAGTTTTTAATAATTAAATCAATATGGTTTATAAAAACTAAATATGGTTTTACTTATAAATTTAAAACAAAACTCCAGTTATTATTTTTAATATTTTAGCTAAAATTAAAATTTAATGTTTTTCGATAAGTCAGTATTTGAACAAATCATTATCTTGTCAAAATTAAAAACCCATGATTATTTCTATTACTCAATGTAATTATAATATAACCTAATTTACGTTACATAAGTGTTTTATTCACTTAAAATAATAACTTTTCAAAATCAAGCTGGACTAACTTTCAATACAAACATATCTGTAATTAAAGTAGAATTGTTTAATTTAGTTTTATGAACTTAAAAATTTAAATTTTCTGATCGTAAATCTAAACTAAATTTTAGTTCAATACCTAAATTTTTGTAAATACTAATACCCAATTGTTCCTTTTTTACAACTAAAATTTTTACGTTAGAAGATTGTTTAAACTTGTTTTTATAACTTAAAATAAATTCATGTTACAAATATTAAACAGGTACCTTCTATTTAACAAAAAAATTTTAGTGACTTTTATTACGGTTTTCACATTGTGTAGAGGATCTTCTTCGAGTCCAGTTAGGTTTAGTACCTCAAAAAATTTGTTTGACTCATATCGTCAGTGGATATTACGTAGCTTAAGTTTGCAAAATTCGTTTTTCCTCAACTTAAACCAATGAAATGACATCATATGTAAACGAAACTATTAGACAGACTGAGGTTTTTACCTTTCCCTAAATTTATACAAACAATAATCTTGTTTACGGTTAAAGTTAGAATTGTTTAAATTCCACGTTTTACAAGCTGAAAACGCTAAAATTTTCAAATGTGTTTTCTCGGAACGTCAATGTCTAAGAACTAAATTTTAACACAAATCCATTATTCCTATTATCAAAATACTGAAGAACGCCATAGTTGTATTTCAATCTTTCTGATTACTCAACATATGAGGCATAAAATTTTTACTCGTAACGTCAGTAGAATTGATGTAGCGTTAATCAGTAAAGTTCGTTTTTACTTCAACTTAAACCAAAGAAATGACATCATATGTATACAAAACAATTAGAAAGACTGGGGTTTTACCCTTCCCTAAATTAATGATAACAATAATCTTGTTTACGGTTAAAATTAGAATAGTTTAAATTCAGCGTTTTAGAAGCTGAAAACGCTTAAAAATTTCAAATGTGTTTTCTCGGAACGTCAATGTCTGAGAACTAAATTTTAGTACACAAATCCATTATTCATATTGTCAAAATACTAAAGAACGCCATAGTTGTATTTCACTCTTTCTGATTACTCAACATATGAGACATAAAATTTTTACTCGTAACGTCAGTAGAATTGATGTAGCGTTAATCAGTAAAGTTCTTTTTCACTTCAACTTAAACCAAAGAAATGACATCATATGTATACAAAACTATTACACAGACTGGGGTTTTACCTTTCCCTAAATTTATAAAAACAATAATCTTGTTAACGGTTAAAGATAGAATTGTTTCAATTTAGCGTTTTAGAAGCTGAAAACGCTTAAAAATTTCAAATGTGTTTTCTCGGAACGTCAAAGTCTAAGAACTAAATTTTAGTTCACAAATCCATTATTTCTATTGTCAAAATACTAAAGAACGCCAAAGTTGTATTTCACTCTTTCTGATTACTCAACATATGAGACAAATTTTTACTCGTATCGTCAGTAGAATTGATGTAGCTTTAATCAGCAAAGTTCGTTTTTACTTCAACTTAAACCAAAGAAATGACATCATATGTGTACAAAACTATTAGACAAACTGGGGTTTTACCTTTCCCTAAATTTTTACAAACAATAATCTTGTTAACGGTTAAAGATAGAAATGTTTGAATTCAGCGTTTTTGAAGCTGAAAACGCTTAAAAGTTTCAAATGTGTTTTTTCTGAACGTCAATGTCTAAGAACTAAATTTTAGTACACAAATCCATTATTCCTATTGTCAAGATACTAAAGAACGCCATAGTTGTATTTCACTCTTTCTGATTACTCAACATATGAGACATAAAATATTTACTCTTAAGGTAAGTTGAATTGATGTAGCTTTAATCAGCAAATTTCGTTTTTACTTCAACTTAAAACAAAGAAATGACATCATATGTAAACAAAACTATTAGACAGACTGGGGTATTACCTTTCCCTAAATTTATACAATCAATAATCTTGTTGACGGTTAAAGATAGAATTGTTTAAATTCAGCGTTTTAGAAGCTGAGAAAGCTTAAAAATTTCAAATTTGTTTTCTCGGAACGTCAATGTCTAAGAACTAAATTTTAATACACATATCGATTATTCCTATTGTCAAAATACCAAAGAACGCCAGACTTGTATTTTACTTTATCTGATTATTCAACATATGAGACAATATTTTTACTCGTAACGTCAGTAGAATTGATGTAGCTTTAAACAGTAAAGTTCGTTTTTACTTCAACATAAACCATACAAATGACATCATATGTATACAAAACTATTAGACAGACTGGGGTTTTTTCCTTTCCCTAAATTTACACAAACAATAATCTTCTTTACGGTTAAAGTTAGAATTGTTTAAATTCAGCGTTTTAGAAGCTGAAAACGCTAAAAATTTCAAATGTGTTTTCTCGGAACGTCAATGTCTAAAAACTAAATTTTAGAACACAAATCATTATTCCTATGTCAAAATACTAAAGAACGCTCAGTTGTATTTCACTCTTTCTGATTACTCACATATATGACATAAAATTTTACTCGTAACGTCAGTAGAATTGATGTAGCTTTAATCAGTAAAGTTCGTTTTTACTTCAACTTAAACCAAAGAAATGACATCATATGTATACAAAACTATTAGATGACTGGGTTTTACCTTTCCCTAAATTATACAAACAATAATCTTGTTTACGGTTAAAGTTAGAATTGTTTAAATTCAGCGTTTTAGAAGCTGAAAACGCTTAAAAATTTCAAATGTGTTTTCTCGGAACGTCATGTTAGAGAACTAAATTTTAGTACACAAATCCATTATTCCGTATTGTCAATATACTAAAGAACGCCTAGTTGTAATTTCACTCTTTCTGATTACTCAATATATGAGACAAAATTTTTACTCGTAACGTCAGTAGAATTGATGTAGCTTTTATCAGTAAAGTTCGTTTTACTTCAACTTAAACCAAGAAATGACATCATATGTATACAAAACTATTAGATAGACTGGGGTTTTACCTTCCCTAAATTTATACAAACAATAATCTTGTTACGGTTAAAGTTAGAATTGTTTAAATTCAGCGTTTTAGAAGCTGAAAACGCTTAAAAATTTCAAATGTGTTTTCTCGGAACGTCAATGTTTAAGAACTAAATTTTGGTACACTAATCCATTATTCCTATTGTCAAAATACTAAAGAACGCCATTGTTGTAATTCACTCTTTCTGATTACTCAAATATGAGACTTAAAATTTTTACTCGTAACGTCAGTAGAATTGATTTAGCGTTCATCAGTAAATTCGATTTTACTTCAACTTAAACCACAGAAATGACATATATATACACAAAACTATTAGACAGACTGGGTTTACCATTCCCTAAATTTATACAAACAATAATCTTGTTTACGTTAAAGTTAGAAATTTTTTAAATTCAGGTTTTAGAAGATGAAAACGCTTAAAAATTTCAAATGTGTTTTTCTCGGAACGTCAATGTTTAAGAACTAAATTTTAGACTCAAATCCATTATTCCTATTGTCAAAATACTAAAGAACGCCATTGTTGTATTTCACTCTTTCTGATTACTCAACATATGAGACATAAAATTGTTACTCGTAACGTCAGTAGAATTGATTTAGCGTTCATCAGTAAAGTTTGTTTGTACTTCAACTTAAACCAAAAAATGACATTATATGTATACAAAACTAATACACAGACTTGGGTTTTTACCTTTCCCTAAATTTATACAAACAATAATCATTGTTTACGATTAAAGTTAGAAATGTTTAAATTCAGCGTTTTAGAAGCTGAAAACGATTAAAAATTTCAAATGTTTTTTCTGGAACGTCAATTCTAAGAACTAAATTTTAGAACACAAATCCATTATTCCTATTGTCAAATACTAAAGAACGCCATAGTTGTATTTCACTCTTCTGATTACTCAACATATGAGACATAAATTTATTAATCGTAACGTTAGTAGAATTGATTTAGCTTTAATAGCAAAGTTGGATTTTACTTCAACTTAAACCAAAGAAATGACATCATATGTAAACAAAACTATTAGACAGATTGGGGTTTTACCTTTCCCTAAATTTATACAAACAATAATCTTGTTTACGGTTAAACTTAGAATTGTTTAAATTCAGCGTTTTAGAAGCTGAAAACGCTAAAAATTTCAAATGTGTTTTCTCGGAACGCCAATGTCTAAGAACTAAATTTTAGAACACAAATCCATTATTCCTATGGTCAAAATACTAAAGAACGCCATAGTTGTATTTCACTATTTCTGATTACTCAACGTATGAGACATAAAATTATTACTCGTAATGTCAGTAGAATTGATGTAGCGTTAATCAGTAAAGTTCGTTTTTACTTCAACTTAAACCGAAGAAATGAAATCATATGTATACGAAACAATTAGCCTGACTGGGGTTTTACCTTTCCCTAAATTAATACAATCAATAAACTTGTTTACAGTTAAAGATAGAATAGTTTAAATTCAGCGTTTTAGAAGCTGAAAACGCTTAATAATTTCAAATGTGTTTTCTCGGAACGTCAATGTCTGAGAACTAAATTTTTGTACACAAATCCATTATTCCTATTGCAAAATAGTAAAGAACGCCATAGTTGTATGTCACTCTTTCTGATTACTCAACATATGAGACATAAAATTTTTACTCGTAACGTCAGTAGAATTGATGTAGCGTTCATCAGTAAAGTTCGAATTTACTTCAACTTAAACCAAAGAAATGACATCATATGTATACAAAACTATTACACAGACTGGGGTTTTACCTTTCCCTACATTTATACAAACAATAATCTTGTTTACGGTTAAATTCAGCGTTTTAGAAGCTGAAAACGCTTAAAAATTTCAAATGTGTTTTCTCGGAACGTCAATGTCTAAGAACCAAATTTTAGTACACATATCCATTATTCCTATTGTCAAGATACTAAAGAACGCCATAGTTGTATTTCACTCTTTCTGATTACTCAACATATCAGATAAAATTTTACTCGTAACGTCAGTAGAATTGATGTAGCTTTAATCAGTAAGGTTCGTTTTTACTTCAACTTAAACCAAAGAAATGACATCATATGTATACAAAACTATTAGACAGACTGGGGTTTTACCTTTCCCTAAATTCATACAAACAATATTCTTGTTTACGTTTAAAGATAGAATAGTTTAAATTCAGCGTTTTAGAAGCTGAAAACGCTTAAAAATTTCAAATGTGTTTTCTCGGAACGTCAATGGCTGAGAACTAAATTTTAGTACACAAATCCATTATTCATATTGTCAAAATACTAAAGAACGCCATAGTTGTATTTCATACTTTCTGATTACTCAACGTATGAGACATAAAATTGTTACTCGTAACGTCAGTAGAATTGATGTAGCGTTAATCAGTAAAGTTCGTTTTTACTTCAACGTAAACCATAGAAATGACATCATATGTATACAAAACTTTTTGACAGACTGGGGTTTTACCTTTCCCTAAATTTATACAAACAATAACCCTGTTTACGGTTAAAGTTAGAATTGTTTAAATTAAGCGTTTTAGAAGCTGAAAACGCTAAAAATTTCAAATGTGTTTTCTCGGAACGTCAATGTCTGAGAACCAAATTTTAGAACACAAATCCATTATACCTATGGTCAAAATACTAAAGAACGCCATAGTTGTATTTCACTCTTTCTGATTACTCAACATATGAGACATAAGTTTATTACTCTTAACGTCAGTAGAATTGATGTAGCGTTCATCAGTAAAGTTCGATTTTACTTCAACTTAAACCAAAGAAATTACATCATATGTATACAAAACTATTACACAGACTGTGGTTTTACCTTTCGCTACATTTATACAAACAATAATCTTGTTTACGGTTAAAGTTAGAATTGTTTAAATTCAGCGTTTTAGAAGCTGAAAACGCTTAAAAATTTCAAATGTGTTTTCTCGGAACGTCAATGTCTGAGAACTAAATTTTAGTACACATATTCATTATTCCTATTGTCAAGATACTAAAGAACGCCATAGTTGTATTACACTCTTTCTGATTACTCAACATATGAAACAAAATTTTTACTAGTAACGTCAGTAGAATTGATGTAGCTTTAATCAGTAAAGTTCGTTTTTACTCCAACTTAAACAAAAGAAATGACATCATATGTATAAAAGCTATTAGACAGACTGGGGTTTCACCTTTCCCTAAATTTATACAAACAATAATCTTGTTTACGGTTAGAGTTAGAATAGTTTAAATTCAGCGTTTTAGAAGCCGAAAACGCTTAAAAATTTCAAATGTGTTTTCTCGGAACGTCAATATCTGAGAACTAAATTTTAGTACACAAATCCATTATTCCTATTGCCAAAATACTAAAGAACACCATAGTTGTATTTCACTCTTTCTGATTACTCAACATATGAGACATAAAATTTTTACTCGTAACGTCAGTAAAATTGATGTAGCTTTAATCAGTAAAGCTCGCTTTTACTTCAACGTAAACCAAAGAAATGACATCATATGTAAACAAAACTTTTAGACAGACTGAGGTTTTTACCTTTCCCTAAATTTATACAAACAATAATCTTGTTTACGGTTAAAGTTAGAATTGTTTAAATTCAGCGTTTTAGAAGCTGAAACGCATAAAAATTTCAAATGTGTTTTCGCGGAACGTCAATGTCTAAGAACTAAATTTTAGTACACAAATCCATTATTCCTATTGTCAAAATTCTAAAGAACGCCATAGTTTTATTTCACTCTCTCTGATTACTCAACATATGAGACATAAAATTTTTACTATTAACGTCAGTAGAATTGATGTAGCGTTCATCAGTATAGTTCGATTTTACTTCAACTTAAACCAAAGAAATGACATCATATGTATACAAAACTTTTACACAGACTGGGGTTTTACCTTTCCCTAAATTTATACAAACAATAATCTTGTTTACGGTTAAAGTTTGAATTGTTTAAATTCCACGTTTTAGAAGCTGAAAACGCTTAAAAATTTCAAATGTGTTTTCTCGGAACGTCAATGTCTGAGAACTAAATTTTAGTACACAAATCCATTATTCATATTGTCAAAATACTAAAGAACGCCATAGTTGTATTTCACTCTTTCTGATTACTCAACATATGAGACATAAAATTTTTACTCGTAACGTCAGTAGAATTGATGTAGCGTTAATCAGTAAAGTTCTTATTTACTTTAACTTAAACCAAAGAAATGACATCATATGTATACAAAACTATTACACAGACTGGGGTTTTACCTTTCCCTAAATTTATACAAACAATAATCTTGTTAACGGTTAAAGATAGAATTGTTTCAATTTAGCGTTTTAGAAGCTGAAAACGCTTAAAAATTTCAAATGTGTTTTCTCGGAACGTCAAAGTCTAAGAACTAAATTTTAGGTCACAAATCCATCATTTCTATTGTCAAAATACTAAAGAACGAAAAAAGTTGTATTTCACTCTTTCTGATTACACAACATATGAGACAAATTTTTACTCGTAACGTCAGTAGAATTGATGTAGCTTTAATCAGCAAAGTTCGTTTTTACTTCAACTTAAACCAAAGAAATGACATCATATGTATACAAAACTATTAGACAGACTGGGATTTTACCTTTCCCTAAATTTTTACAAACAATAATCTTGTTAACGGTTAAAGATAGAATTGTTTCAATTCAGCGTTTCTGAAGCTGAAAACGCTTAAAAATTTCAAATGTGTTTTTTCTGAACGTCAATGTCTAAGAACTAAATTTTAGTACACAAATCCATTATTCCTATTGTCAAGATACTAAAGAACGCCATAGTTGTATTTCCCTTTTTCTGATTACTCAACATATGAGACATAAAATATTTTCTCGTAATGTAAGTAGAATTGATGTAGCTTTAATCAGCAAATTTCGTTTTTACTTCAACATAAACCAAAGAAATGACATCATATGTAAACAAAACTATTAGACAGACTGGGGTTTTACCTTTCCCTAAATTTATACAAACAATAATCTTGTTGACGCTTAAAGATGTAATAGTTTTAATTCAGCGTTTTAGAAGCTGAAAAAGCTTAAAAATTTCAAATTTGTTTTCTCGGAACGTCAATGTCTAAGAACTAAATTTTAATACACATATCGATTATTCCTATTGTTAAAATACCAAAGAACGCCAGACTTGTATTTTACTTTATCTGATTATTCAACATATGAGACAATATTTTTACTCGTAACGTCAGTAGAATTGATGTAGCTTTAATCAGTAAAGTTCGTTTTTACTTCAACTTAAACCATAGAAATGACATCATATTTATACAAAACTATTAGCCAGACTGGGGTTTTTTCCTTTCCCTAAATTTACACAAACAATAATCTTGTTTACGGTTAAAGTTAGAATTGTTTAAATTCAGCGTTTTAGAAGCTGAAAACGCTAAAAATTTCAAATGTGTTTTCTCGGAACGTCAATGTCTAAAAACTAAATTTTAGAACACAAATCCATTATTCCTATGGTCAAAATACTAAGAAACGCCACAGTTGTATTTCTCTCTTTCTGATTACTCACCATATGAGACATAAAATTATTACCCGTAACGTCACTAGAATTGATGAAGCGTTAATCAGTAAAGTTCGTTTTTACTTCAACTTAAACCAAAGAAATGACATCATATGTATACAAAACTATTAGACTGACTGGGGTTTTACCTTTCCCTAAATTAATACGAACAATAATCTTGTTTACGGTTAAAGATAGAATAGTTTAAATTCAGCGTTTTAGAAGCTGAAAACGCTTAATAATTTCAAATGTGTTTTCTCGGAACGTCAATGTCTGAGAACTAAATTTTAGTACACAAATCCATTATTCCTATTGTCAATATACTAAAGAACGCCATAGTTTTATTTCACTCTTTCTGATTACTCAACATATGAGACAAAATTTTTACTCGTAACGTCAGTAGAATTGATGTAGCTTTAATCAGTAAAGTTCGTTTTTACTTCAACTTAAACCAAAGAAATGACATCGTATGTATACAAAACTATTAGACAGACTGGGGTTTTACCTTTCCCTAAATTTATACAAACAATAATCTTGTGTACGGTTAAAGTTAGAATTGTTTAAATTCAGCGTTTTAGAAGCTGAAAACGCTTAAAAATTTCAAATGTGTTTTCTCGGAACGTCAATGTCTAAGAACTAAATTTTGATACACAAATCCATTATTCCTATTGTCAAAATACTAAAGAACGCCGTTGTTGTATTTCACTCTTTCTGATTACTCAATATATCAGACATAAAATGTTTACTCGTAACGTCAGTGGAATTGATGTAGCGTTAATCAGTAAAGTTCGTTTTTACTTCAACTTAAACAAAAGAAATGACATCATATGTATACAATACTATTAGACACACTGGGGTTTTACCTTTCCCTAAATTTATACAAACAATAATCTTGTTTACGGTTAAAGTTAGAATTGTTTAAATTCAGCGTTTTAGAAGCTGATAACGCTTAAAAATTTCAAATGTGTTTTCGCGGAACTTCAATGTCTAAGAACTAAATTTTAGTACACAAATCCATTATTCCTATTATCAAAATACTAAAGAACGCCATAGTTTTATTTCACTCTTTCTGATTACTCAACATATGAGACATAAAGTTATTACTCGTAACGTCAGTAGAATTGATGTAGCGTTAATCATTAAAGTTCGTTTTTACTTCAACTTAAACCAAAGAAATGACATCATATGTATACAAAACTATTAGACAGACTGGGGTTTTACCTTTCCCTAAATTAATACAAACAATAATCTTGTTTACGGTTAAAGATAGAATAGTTTAAATTCAGCGTTTTAGAAGCTGAAAACGCTTAAAAATTTCAAATGTGTTTTCCTCGGAACGTCAATGTCTAAGAACTAAATTTTGGTACACAAATCCATTATTCCTATTGTCAAAATACTAAAGAACGCCATTGTTGTATTTCACTCTTTCTGATTACTCAACATATGAGACATAAAATTTTTACTCGTAACGTCAGTAGAATTGATGTAGCGTTCATCAGTAAAGTTCGAATTTACTTCAACTTAAACCAAGAAATGACATCATATGTATACAAAACTATTACACAGACGGGGGGTTTACCTTTCCCTACATTTATACAAACACATAATCTTGTTTACGGTTAAATTCAGCGTTTTAGAATCTGAAAACGCTTAAAAATTTCAAATGTGTTTTCTCGGAACGTCAATGTCTGAGAACTAAATTTTAGTACACAAATCCATTATTCCTATGGTCAAAATACTAAAGAACGCCATAGTTGTTATTTCACTCTTTCTGATTACTCAACATATGAGACATAAAATTTTTACTCGTAACGTCAGTAGAATTGATTTAGCGTTCATCAGTAAAGTTCGATTTTACTTCAACTTAAACCATAGAAATGACATCATATGTATACAAAACTATTAGACAGACTGGGGTTTTACCTTTCCCTAAATTTATACAAACAATAATCTTGTTTACGTTTAAAGTTAGAATTGTTAAAATTCAGTGTTCTAGAAGCTGAAAACGCTTAAAAATTTCAATTGTGTTTTCTCGGATCGTCAATGTTTAAGAACTAAATTTTATTACACAAATCCATTATTCCTGTTGTCAAAGTACTAAAGAACGCCATTGTTGTATTTCACTCTCTCTGATTACTGAACATATGAGACATAAATTTATTACTCGTAACGTTAGTAGAATTGATTTAGCTTTAATTAGCAAAGTTGGTTTTTACTTCAACTTAAACCAAAGAAATGACATCATATGTAAACAAAACTATTAGACAGACTGGGGTTTTACCTTTCCCTAAATTTATACAAACAATAATTTTGTTTAGGTTAAAGTTAGAATTGTTTCAATTCAGCGTTTTAGAAGCTGAAAACGCATAAAAATTTCAAATGTGTTTTCTCGGAACGTCAATGTCAACTAAATTTTAGTACACATATCAATTATTCCTCTTTACCAGTACACAAATGGTGTCAGCGGTGGGATCAGGGTTTTGTGTTTTAGTGGTTTGCTTATACCACAGGGGTTCACAGTGACTTTTATTACGGTTGTCACATTGTGTAGAGGATCTTCTTCGAGTCCAGTTAGGTTTAGTACCTCAAAAAATTTGTTTGACTCATATCGTCAGTGGATATTACGTGTCAAATTTCGTCACTGCGTTAAGGGCTCTAAAATCAACACAAAAGCGAAATTTAGGGGACCCATCTGTGCTCTTTTTAGGGACGAGGATGGCCGGAGCAGACCAGGGGGAATTGCTTTCTCTTATCACCCCCTTTTCCCGCATTTTTTCTATTTGGGACTTCATTTCTCCTCTCAGGGAGTACGGAACCCTATATTGCGGTCTTTTTATGGGTCGTGCGTCACCCGTCAGTATTTGGTGTTCCACTAAGTCAGTACCCTTAAAGTCATTCGTGTCTTCGTCATGAAATACATGAGCATACCGCAGTAGCACAGGCTCTATTATCTCTCTTTCCGCTTGTGTTAGGTGGTCTAATTTTCCTTTCATTAGCTTATCATACAGGGCCTTATTCCTACTTGAGTTTCCTTGTCGGTACGGTTCTGCTTCGCTTCCCTTATTAACCCTGGCCACCTCATACTCGGACATTTCTTCAGCCACACCCAGAACAGTTGCCTTAGGAATGGTCAGTTCTTCATTACTGAAGTTCGCAACCATCACGTAAGCACAGCTGTTCGTCGCTCTTTCCGTTCGGTGAGCGTCATGTGACGTCACTGCGGAAGGTGTAGTTGCCTTCGTCTGGACTCGTGCAAGTCCACGGGAAGAGTGTATCCCCTGTAGTGGGATCTGAGCCGGCTCCACACAAATTAGTGGAGGGAGATTCTGCTCCTTCCCAGACTCCAACCTTCCTAATACAATTTGCTTGCACCTAGGAGCTATCTTAACATTTTCAGTAGCCCTAACAAGCCAAGACATACTCTCGTCTGTCTTATTCTCCGGGTGGGGTTTAGCTAGGAACTGTTCGTCCATGCGCTTAGCCTCCCGTTCCCTGAATCTAGGGCTGCGACCGCCTTGGCCTCCGGAGAAAATAGTGAGTGCTTTGTGCCTTGTGGGTGGAACACTGTACACTTGGGGCACTTTGAGTTGGGTTGGTAACACCATCTTGCTGCCCTCAAAATCAATTACAGCGCCTAAACTGGCCATGAAATCAGTGCCTACCAGACCGGCTGCTTCTGTAGGGAGCGTGCAAATTAAGAATGTGTGTTTGAACTTACACCCATTTATCACAAAGGAAACTGACTGTTGTCCCCTGATGTCGAGGACGTCTCCAGTCACTCCATACGGTTCCATCGTGGTGACCTTTATGTCGCCTCTCGATACGCCGGGCTGCAGTATCGATATGTTGGAGCCAGTGTCCAAAATTAGCCTTCTCGACATTCCCTCTATCTGCACTAAGATAGTGGGAGTGCCGTGCTCCAACAAGATATCAACCGTGGATTTAGTGACAGCATTGTCAGGGGCATTGAGGTGGAAAGAGCTGTCGTCGTTCTCACCTCTTTCTAGTTTCCCTGACTCTTTGTTTCCTGTTTCTCTCCCTTTTTCCTTTCATCTGGGGGCTTATCATTCGGGGAACGTGAACGTCTCGAACGCCCACTTGAGTTCCTCCTCCCCGATGAAGTAGTGGAGTTGACCTCCCTTTTTAGCCTTGTAGGACATTCACTAGCAAAGTGGCCTGTCCGTTCGCACTCGTAACATCGCAAATTAGCTTTAGTTTGCGCACTCCTAGTACTCGAGTTCGTTGGCTTGCCTGAGCTGCTTGGTGCGTTATAAAGCTGAGTAGGCGTGTGATTGACCGCGCTCCTCGCGTCAGCAGAACGACGTGGCTTGCGTTCGTGGTGGCGTGTGCGACTGGGTGAACGTGATTGCAGCTTGACCGAACTATCGAATCTAGTGTAAAAACTTTCATTAAATTTTTCCTGTTTTTCGGCTTCCTGCACAGTGATTGCAATTCGAAGCGCTTGTTCCATCGTTTGAGGGTTAGCATACCTGACCTGCCTACCGGGTACTCCGGTTAACCCTGCTACAAAACTAGCCAAGAGCAATCTTTCGGCATTTTCGTAGTTGATGCGCTGAGACAAACGGTCATCCACCTTGCAGACTATTTTCTGCGACAATGCCCTGCATCTGTCTGCAAATTGCTGTGGAGTTTCACTCCTCTCCTGCCTGGCTGTTTGTAACTTCATAAAATGGTACTGGTCAGTATGACTATCTCGAAATCTGTGCTTAAAAACACTTTTAAATTTCGACCATGTTACGTCTGCCGTATGTAACTCCAAGCATCCGTTATAAAACTGTCGTGCTGTGTCAGTCCACTTAAGTACAGCAAATTGGACCTTATCAGCGTCTTCCCAATTCCCTACTCTTGACGAACCCTCAATACTGTTCAAAAATTCGTCTAGTGGAATGGACGTTTCGGTGCCTGACCATTTTGGCACTAATGAAACTAAAGACAAATCTTTATGGAAGATAGGCGCTCCTCTATTCATAGATTCCCTCAATCTCTGTAATTCGGCCTTGGTTTCTGCAAGTTCATTGTTCAAGCGTGCTTCCGCCATGTTGCAATGCTAACGTATCACCACAGATTACAAAAATACAAACACAAATTATCACAACACAAATAAAATAAAAATACAATTTCTTGGTTTATGCTGGCGTATTGTAATAGTTGAATTTCGAATTTTGAAACTCAAGCTCCCTGCTTTACTTCTAAAGTTAAATACGGAATCCAGTGCGGTTCAAAACTATCCCACCGCTGCAAAACCAATTTTGTAGTGCCTACCCCAGAGTGTTGCTACCCTACAGCTCAATTCTCTGAAGCAGGTTCTATTGGTAGCGTCCGGAAAGGCAATCGCTGGATTCTTTATTTCTAATTTCGCTGCCACCAGTAGGCGAACAGTAGCCTACACTTTGCTCGATACGCCCCACAGGTAATTGTCAACGTATCAAAATAATACAGTCGATTTAAAGATTAAATAACATAACCTGTATTATATACAAAATAAATAAATTTACAATAAAACTTAGCTAACAATTTCACAGTAAAATTGCCACATAAAAGTTAAATTAACTGCTTGCCCTCTTAATGAATTTTAACGCCGCGTTTCTAAACAAATTTAGAATTTCAAATTCTGTCACCAAAGTATAAATAAACCAAAAGTGCTCCGTTCCTGTAATCGTTTTCAAAGCAAATATAAAATTCAATACAGCTCACTTACCTTGCACGCACAGCCATAAACCAGTATTTATCATCATCGCCGAAGTAACTTGCAGGAGCTTAATGTCGTCTTTACAAAATTTCTGAAACGTGAATGAGGACGTTTGCCTCGCGGAATCTCCTTATATAAACAATTAAGGAATTCCCGCCTCAGCATACTTCGAAGTGCGGTGAACCAATGTTCACTGCGCTGCAGGTAATAACCTCTAGTGGCAATATCAGCAACATTCTACCAAATACCTAACTCAAAATTTAAACCTAACATCGAAACTCAAAAAGATAAATCTACCGCTATTATTCATTTATTACACAATAATGTTGTGTACGGTTAAAGTTAAAATTGGTTCAATTCAGCGTTTTAGAAGCTGAAAACGCTTAAAAATTTCAAATGTGTTTTCTCGGAACGTCAATATCTAAGAACTAAATTTTAGTACACATATCAATTATTCCTATTGTCAAGATACTAAAGAACGCCATAGTTGTGTTTCACTCTTTCTGATTACTCAACATATGAGACATAATATTTTTACTCGTAACGTCAGTAGATATTATGTATCTTTAAATTGCAAAATTCGATTTTACCTCAACTTAAACCAAGGAATTGACATCATATGTAAACAAAACTATTAGACTGAATGGGGTTTTAACATTACCCTAAATTTATACAAACAATAATGTTGTTTACGGTTAAAGTTAGAGTTGTTTCAATTCAGCGTTTTAGAAGCTCAAAACGCTTAAAAATTTCAAATGTGTTTTCTCGGAACGTCAATGTCTAAGAACTAAATTTTAGTACACATTATTCCTATTGTCAAGATACTAAAGAACGCCATAGTTGTATTTCACTCTATCTGATTACTCAACATATGAGACATAATATTTTTACTGGTTCGTAAGTGGCAGCCGTAGAGGAAGTTTGTGTTGTGATACGTGCTGTGTACGACGAGCGTTAGTTGTTGTTGTTGAGTAGCGACTTCGCCGGCAGCAGTCTAGTGATTGCTGGCCGGGAAGGTTTAAAAAGTAAGTTAATTCCAGTGAGTGAGTGATAAACAATCATGAACATTACGGGTGTTCAACCCCAAGATTTTCGTCTTGACTCCAGAACAAAACGAAAACGGATTCAACCACGAGTGGAAAATAAGGCAAGTACGTCCTTTGAATCCCACAATTATTTCTCAGTTCTATCGGACACCGATTCTGAAACTGCTGAATCAACACCGCCCCCCCGCGACGCAAAAGGAACGCATACCGCCAATAGTGATTTATAGTTATTTATCGAATCATTCCCAGACCCTAAAAACACTAAATGACAAACTGTCCAGCCCGGTCGTTGTCAAAACCAAGCCGAATAGGCTACTGTTATATACGAAAGCAGTGACGGACTATGAGTTGCTACTGAGGGAAATAAAAACGGCCAATTTGGCCTATCATACATATCCCCTGCCGAACAAACATCAACCGAGAGTCACATTTAAGAGGATCCCTCCAAATGTATCACTAGATGAAATCACTGAAGAACTAACTCAACGAAGATTACAGTTGATAAACATAAGACAGATTACCCGTCGAGACAAGACAACAGACCAGAACATCCAAAAATACCCAATCTTTATCATAACATTCCGGGAAGGGAAGTATATAAGATCAACAACCTATGCCACTGCATGATCCGATGGGAGAAATACCGAGCTAAAAGACCGATACAGCAATGTTGTAATTGCCAGCAATTTGGACATTCATCTGCGTTCTGCGGTCGACCAGCACAGTGTGTCAAATGTAATAAACCCCACCAGACTCAACATTGTCCTAAGCGACCAACGGATCCGCCACTTTGTGTAAACTGTGGGGGCGAACACCCGGCAAATTACTCGGGGTGCCCCACATTCAAGAAAATTCTTGACAGCAGAAATCATAAGCAACCCAGCCACCAATATCAACCCCCACAACAACCTCCCACGCGGGCACAGTTTCCGCCCCTGCGGCAACCTCGGAAAGTACAGCAACACGAACGTACCTGGGCCCACATAGCTGCCCATGTTACGGGACCCCAAGAAGAGCCATCCCTACCCTCCTTACTCGGATCCATTAAATCTATCTTGGCATCTCTTAACCCACAAAATATCTGCGTCGCCTTAAGAACATTAGCAACGCGACTTCCTGAAGCGAGAGCTCCAATGGACAAGCTGATGCTCATTTTTGAAACCTTAATTACTTGCCTTGTAACATCGCCGTAAGGAAAAACATACGCCTCATGCAATGGAATGCTAATTCCATTACCCTACGGAAATATGAATTAGAGCAATTCCTACAGGCCAATAGGTTTGACGTAGCCGCGATATGTGAAACCAAACTATCACCCCGCCGTAAATTTACGGTCCAGGGGTATTCCATATACCGGACGGATCGTAATCACCATGGAGGAGGGGTCCTACTCCTCATCCGCAACGAAATCCGGCATGAAAGCATCCACCTGACCGGAACATCAGAAATGGAATTGGTATCAGTCATCGTTCACTCCCCACAACAGAAGAGGTTCCTGATAGTCTCCGGATACAATCCACCGAATAATACTCTGAGTGCAAATGACCTCGACCCTATCTTTGCAAAAAACCTTCCGACAATAGTACTAGGAGACTTCAATAATAAACATATTACGTGGAACTGTACACACTCAGACAGAAATGGAAACGTTCTCATGGAATACTATACCGATCGTTACGTTTCCATACACGCTCCTATATATCCCACCCACTTCCCCGCTCGGGGACAGCCCAGTGTTCTTTGATATCTCCCTGGTAAGAGGATGTTCCCTCTCTACTCCACAATCTCTACCGATATTATCCTCTGATCATAACCCGTGGTTTGTAAGCTTCGTTGTATCCCTGCAATGGCAAACCAACGCCTCCAATACGATTACGACTCTGCTAACTGGGACCAGTATCATCACATGCTAGACCACTTTCTACGTCGTCAACCACGGATCCATGACACAAAAGATGTCGACAGGGCAATCCACTATTTCACTGCATCGGTTCAAACGGCTGCTGATACGTCGATACCGAAACGGAATACAACCATAAGCCGACTCAAATTTCCTCCAGAGATTTGTACATTAATGAAGAGACCCGTAACTATTTTCGTCGGCGTTACCAACGAACACGGCATATAGTGTACTATGGAGGACTAACTCTCCTCACTAAAGTGATTGCCCACCGCATAGCGACGTACCGACACACAAAGTGGACAGCCTTTTTACGGACACTGCACCCCAACCATACACATCTATGGCAAATGACTCGGAATTACAAAAAATCGCGGGACCCACTTCCTCCATTACTTCTTCAGGGACGGCAATACTATGCGGCAGAGGATAAAGCAAGCCTTCTAGCCGAGCACTTTGAGTCAAACCATGGGCTGACCATCCCCCCGACGACAACGCATCATGCACGGGAAGTGGACCGTCAAGTGAAAACCTTTCTACAGCGGAAGGGACAAGATGTGGAAGAGCCTCCTGCCATCACCCACTCAGAGCTCAGTAGTCTTATTAAGAAACTTAAACGACGAACGGCACCTGGTGAGGACGGGATCCCAAATATCCTCATAAGAAGATTCACATCTACTACGATCAATCATTTGACCAACATATTCAACGCAGCGCTACGCCTTGGGTATTTTCCGGCACAGTGGAAACACGCTATAGTCTTGGCCATCCCAAAACCAAAGAAACAGCAGAACGATCCGGGCTCTTATAGACCAATTAGCCTTCTACCGGCTTTAAGCAAACTGCTAGAGAGGACGGTGGCAGCCCGTATTGAAAAATACACCCACCAGAAAAGGTTAGTCCCAAATGAACAGTTTGGGTTCAGGAAACGACATTCAACTATAGCGCAACTAGCCAGACTTACTGATACCATAACGCATGGATACAACAACAATCAACATACGGGAATGGTCTTGCTTGACATCGAAAAAGCATACGACACCGTCTGGGTGCGGGGTTTGATATACAAACTAATCACTTTCAACTTTCCGGGTTATCTTATATACTTCCTACAGTCCTATCTCACCGACAGGTCTTTTTCTGTAAATGTCTCCGGAAGTTATTCCCCTACAAAACTCCTCTCGGCTGGCCTCCACAAGGGGCGGTACTTTCACCGATCCTTTTTACCATCTATACAGCAGATCTCGGAACCTCAATGTCTAAGAGATGAAAATTCAGCACACTTAACTTCTCCTACATTCAATTTGAGTTCCTGATTGTATTATTCCTTAATTTTAAAACTTAATTACGTGGATGCTGTATTTTACTTTTTCTGATTTCTCTAACCATGAGGAGATCTAAAAATTTCACACGGACTATGAATGTCTATATTTGATTACTCCAAATGTAACATTATGTCCACTACTCACAATTTGAGAAGAAGTTTATTGCTAAAGAATAGTATACTGTTAACGTAAGAGGAGTTTCGATAAAGCCGTTTACAAGGTCAAAACGAATAAAAATTTCAAAACTCTCTACCATGAACGACAAAGTATAAGGGCTGAAATTTTAGCACACTTAACTACTCCTTCAGTCAATTTGAGTTCCTAAATATATTATTCCTCTGTTCATGATACTTAACTACGTGAAAGTTGTATTTCACTTTTTCTGATTACTCAACACAAAAGTTATAATAATTTTAATCGTGACATCATTAGATATAGTGCAGGTTTAACAGTCAATAACCATTCTAACCACAACTTTAACCCACAATTATGATGTCGCAAGTAAAAAAAATCTGCTAGATGTTCTGGCGTCGTAACATTAACCTAAACTTATACACAGAATAAGGTTGTTTACTCTTAAAATAAGAATTTTTCATTTCAGCGTTTTAGAAGCTCAAAACGCATAAAAATAATAAATGTGTTTTCTCTGAATGTTAATGTCTAAGAGATGAAACTTTAGCACACATGACTTCTCCTACAGCCAATGTGAGTTCCTGAATATATTATTCCTCTGTTCATGATACTTAATTGCGTGAAAGTTGTATTTCACTTTTTCTGATTACTCAACACAAAAGTTACTCGTAACATCAGTAGATATAGAGCTGGTTTAACAGTCAATAACCGTTCTAACATTAACTTAAACCCACAATAATGACGTCAAATGTAAAAAACCTGCTAGGTAGTCTGGCGTCGTAACACTACCCTAAGCTTATACCCAAAATAATGTTGCCTATTGTTAAAGTAAGAACTTTTCATTTCACCGTTTTAGAAGCTTAAAACGCATGATAATTTCAAATGTGTTTTCTCGGAACGTCAATGTCTAAGAGCTGAAATTTTAGTACACATGACTTCTCCTACAGTCAATTTGAGTTCATGAATGTATTATTCCTCTGTTCATAAGACTTAAGTACGTGAAAGTTTTATTTCACTTTTTCTGATTACTCAACACGTCAGTAGATATAGTGCAGGTTTAACAGTTGTAGTGAATAAGTAGTTAGACCGTGGAATTTTCCATGGGGTAGTTTTTTCTCTCTATTTTAATTTCAGATCTTTGTGTGTGTGGTTTTATTCCTCCCTCTACCCTCAGCATTCGGTTCGTAAAGCAGTGCTTTGTCTAGTGGAATGATGCAGGGGTTTGGCGATAGCCAATCACGTTAACAAATTTACGTAAACATTTCGAACGGCGATCCAGGGAGCAGTCGCTGGTCCCAGCACTTGTCTGGAAACCTCTTAGTAGTTAAGACGTAGTCACGGTTTGGCCAATTTTGAGGACAAAAGGGACAAAGAAACAAAGGAACTGTGGACAAAATTTAACACTGGAGGTAAGCGGTAGTTAATTTGGAAATATTACTGTAAATTACTATGAAGCAAAGTTAAAGTGCTAAATTTGTTTCGTTTCCCGAATTTAGGACGGGTAATTTTCAGTAACCGCTTGTGTTATTCTACCAGAAAAGCATTGTTTTACTTTAATTATTTTGTTGTATTAGTTCAGATTTGTGTCTCCTTCTGAAAGAATTTAATCTTAACCAGTAGTTTTTGGTTTGAAAAAGACCTTTATTATCGTTTTATTAGACAGTCAAATCATTATAGTTACACTATAGCGTTGTATGGTTACACTCACATATATTTGGTGAATTTTATAATATATTTTATACTAATTAATTGCAGTTATTTTGTTACGTAAATCACACGAGTGTTGGGTAAGTGTGATTAAATGCTAGCACTCTTTGTTTTCGGTGTATAAGAGTACGGCGTTGCAGACAGAGACAACCACACCCTCACGAAGCCGACCGAGCCTACCCACCCGAAGATTGCCGAACATACTCCCCCCTACCTTTAGCATCTCTCCTTACCCCACTCCTACGAAGATAGGCAACCCGCTTCAGGCTACGCCAACAGCTGATCACTGTGTACGCTCGGAACTATTAGATAGAAATTCGGCGTGCACTGACTACTTGTTGATCCTTTTGCTGTTGAGCGCTCTTTCTTATATGGTGGCAGCGATTTACCAGTACAAAAATGGTGGCAGCGGTGGGATAAGGGTTTTGTGTTTTAGTGGTTTACTAATACCACAGGGGGTTCACTGTTAGTGACTAGTATTACGGATGTCACATTGTATAGAGGTTCCGGCTTCGAGTCCAGTTAGGTTTAGTAACTCAGATATTTTGTGTGATATTTGTTAATTTGAGTTAAGAATGGCGACAAAAATGGAAGAAGTTTTGTTGAAGGAACAAATTGAACAGATGCAGACGGAGTTAAGAAATTTGAGGGTACAGGTTAGTGTACCAGTTCCCCAACAGACCAACGATTTGTCTTTACTTGGCTTAATACCAAAGTGGTCAGGGTCTGATAAAGCAGTGAGTGTAAAAGATTTCTTCGATACAGTAGAATCTACTGCTGGGATTGGGAATTGGAGTGATTCTGACAAGATCAGGATCACAGTACTGAAACTAACAGACGTGGCCAAAGCATTTTATTGTAGTTCAAGGGTATTACAAAATGTAAATGTTACATGGGATGCTTTTAAGGCAACCTTTATGCATCGCTTCAGAGATGTTAGACCTCCTCAGTTCCATTATGTGCAGCTGCAGTCAGCTAGGCAACATAGAGACGAATCGCCGCAGGATTTTGCAGACAGGGTTCGTGCGTTGGCGATGAAGACAGTCCCAAGAGTTGATGATCCTCAGTTACAGAGATTTCATTACGATCAGGCCGACAGAATGATACTGTCCACGTTTATTTCGGGTTTGATAGGTAACCCAGGGCAGCAGGTTCGGTTTAGGATGCCGAAAAGTGTAGAAGAAGCTGTACAGATAGCTGTTACAGTATATGAGGCTGAAAAGCAGGAGAGAAGGAATCAGGCATTCTTCTCTAACATGAATAGTGATATTCGAGATCGAGACTTTGTTAAACCCTCAGTTGGTCAAGGCTCAATCCGAGATAAGAGACAAGTAATTACAGAGACAGCTGTAGTCGATAGACAGAGTTCTGTAAAAGACATACAGTGTTATAATTGTGGAAAGTTTGGACATTTTGCCAGACACTGTTTCAGAAATAAGAAGTTTTCTGATAGGAAGCAAGATAGGAGACAGAATAGTAGGACAAACATGCAGTCTAGTTCACAACAACCTGCGAGAACTAATTCTCAGAAAGACAAAGTGCGTCGAAGCACCCATTTTCAGGAAAACTGGAACTAGATGGAAGGAAGGACAGCGACTCCCATCTTCAGTTTTCTAGCAATGCTGTCACAGAACAACTGACTATTCCCATTTTGTTGGATCAGGACACTCCCATTGTCTCAGTACAAATTGAAGGTGTCAATAGAATCCTAGTGATTGATTCAGGGTCAAGTTGTTGTATTTTGCAACCTGGTGTGTCAAAGGCACCTGTAGAGTGCACGTCTCTCACTCCTTTCGGTGTGACAGGACATAATTTGGCAGTTCAGGGAGAGCAAAGTGTATCTTTTCTGATGGGTGGAGCTGTTTTCAGACACACCTTCGTAGTAAGCCAACTACCTACTATGGCAGCTGGAATACTAGGTGTAAATTTTCTCACACCTAAGCAGGCAGTGTTAGATCTAGCAAATAGTAAGTTGTCACTATTTAGAGGTCCAAGTTTAGGGTTAGTAGTTAGTGGTGATGTAAAACAGAAGTCAGGGCTAGTTCCCCATGTTTTCACATCAAGGGTAAAGTCCCAACATAGTGAGGTTAAACGAGTAAAAACTTGCAAAGGTAAAGAAGTACCTATACAGTTGGAAGAATCAGAACCATGGTCGGTTGTGTGTAAACGCACGGTAGTATTGAAACCAAGAGCTAAACATGTGATTCAAGGAAAAGTTATAGGAGAGAGAGTAGGGAGTTCACCCAGTTTAGTGTGTGTGGAGCCAGCTCTTGTGCCCATACAAGGTATTAGTGTAGCTCGTGTTTTGTCATACACCAGTTCAGCTGGAAGACAACCACAGCAGAAGAGTAGTGAGTATCGAAAACAGAACTACTTGGTAGGTTCATCTGATAATTCTCAGAATCAAGTGCAAGTTGAGAAAAGTTTGTTAGTGAAGAGTCCATGTGATACAGTGATTCTCATGGTGGTTAATTTCAGTGAAGAAGAGTTAACAGTGCCTAAAGGAACAGTGTTAGGTATAGCTCAAGAAATGTCAGAAAGTTTAGTAGTGCCCATTGATGAGGGTGTAAGCACAGTAAAGAATGCAAAGGCAGTGTTGTTTTCTGAATCAAGTCAGAAGGTGAATAGGAAATTTAAGGAATACATAGCTACCAAGCTAGCTCATTTATCTAGGATGGAGAGGAAGATCATAGAGCCAGTGTTATGGGAATATGCTGATTTATTCCATGACGACGAGGACAATAATTTTAAAAGTAGAAATGTGGTAGAACATAGGATAGTGACAGGTGATGCTGCTCCAATAAGGAAACATCCCTATCATATTCCATTTGCACTTAGAGATGAAGTAGACAGACAGGTTAGGACAATGCTAGATAAGGGTGTGATAAGACCAAGCAATTCCCCTTGGCAATCCCCTGTGATTTTAGTCCCTAAGAAATCGGAAACAGGTTTACCTAAGTACAGGTTTTGTGTTGATTACAGAGCATTGAATGCTGTCACTAAGTTTGACAGTTATCCTTTGCCAAGATTTGAAGATACAGTATGCACGTTAGCAGGATCTAAGTGGTTTAGCAAGTTGGATTTATACCAAGGCTTTTGGCAGGTCAATATTTGTGAAGAACACAGGGAAAAATCTGCTTTTTCTGTACCGAGCGGATTTTATGAGTTTAATAGGTTACCTTATGGGATGGCAAACAGTCCTGCTAGTTTTCAGAGACTAATGGATGTAGTGTTGAGGAATTTAGTAGGGAAAGAAGCTTGGGTTTTTATGGATGATGTAGTGATTTATTCGGATTCTTTGGAAGAACATGCAAGAAGACTGGCTCATGTATTTGATAGTTTTAAGAGAGCCAATCTTCAGTTGCAGCCACAAAAGTGTGATTTTGCTAACACCAAAATTACCTATCTGGGCTATGTTTTGTCACAGGATGGTATTGAAGCTTCTGAAGATAAGGTCAGGGCTATCCAAAAATATCCAACCCCACAGTCAGTTAAAGATGTCAGAGCTTTTCTGGGTTTGTGTTCGTTTTATAGACGGTTGGTGCCACATTTTGCAGACATTGCAAAAATATTGACCCAGTTAACTAAGAAGGATCTTAAGTGGCAATGGACACAAGATTGTCAGAATGCGTTTGAAGATCTGAAGAATAAATTGAGTAACCCACCAATTTTAGCTTTCCCAGATCTTAAGTTACCTTTTATTTTGGCAACAGATGCATCACAGGTAGGATTAGGAGCAGTATTATCTCAGGTTCAAGGTGGAGTAGAACGGCCGGTAGCGTATGCCAGTAGACAGCTTAACAAAGCTGAGAGGTCATATACAGCATCTGAACTTGAGGCATTGGCAGTTGTTTGGGCTACTAAATATTTTAGATGCTATCTTTACGGAAAGAAATTTCTAGTGAGAACAGATCATGCAGCATTGAAATTTATTCATAAATTTGCTGATAATAATGCAAGGTTGAATAGATGGAGTTTAAGGTTAGGTGAGTTTGATTTTGACATAGAGCATGTGCCAGGTTCAAGGATGGGGCATGTGGATGCTCTGAGCAGGCATGTAGCACTAGTGAGCAAGGAAACCCCCCTAACTAAGAGAGGCTTTTTAGAAGAGCAGTTGAAGGATAGTTTCTGTAATGCTCAAAGAGTTAAATGAAGTACCAGAAATAGTGAATTTTTCTGTGATAAAGATGGAGTATTATACAGAAGAAATACAGGGAAGGATAACCAATTAGTGGTTCCAAAGACTATGATCACAGATGTAATTCGTATGAATCACGATCCAGTGTATGCTTCTCATCCAGGTAATAAGAGATGTTATGATTTGATTACTCTTAAGTTTTGGTGGCCTAAGATGAGGTTTATGATAGAAGATTATGTGAGGAAGTGTGATAAGTGTCAGAAAAGGAAAGGACAACAGTTTCGTGCACCATTAGGTGAGCTACCAGAACCAACAGAACCTTTCCAAGTGACTAGTATGGACATAACAGGACCATATAGTCAGACCCCACGTAAGAACAAATATTTGTTAACATTTATAGATAATTTTTCAAGGTATCCTGAAGCCTTTCCAATACCCGATATTTCTGCTGAGATATGTGCAAGGGTATATGCTACTCAGATAATTGCTAGACATGGGTCAGGATCAGTCTTGATTACAGATCAAGGTAGGCAATTTACTTCTAATTTTTTCAAAGAGACCTGTAGAATTTTGAATGTCAAGAAAGTACAGACAAGTCCATATCATGCACAGTGCAATGGTCTAGTCGAACGACTTCATAAGACTTTACATGATGCTTTAGCACATTATGTTGATTCATCTGGTACAAATTGGGATTTAGCAGTACCATTTTTCTTAATGGCTTATAGAGCAACCCCACAGACAACTACAAAATACAGTCCATTTTATTTGATTCATGGGCGTGAAATGAATTTACCTACAATGGATAACCTGAAGGCTAAGATTTCAGTGAATGTTCAGGATGTAGATTTGAGACAGAGGTTGGAAAATTTGAAGTCAAATTTGTCCAAAGCTTATAAGGTTGTTCGTAGAAACAATAGAACAGCTCATCAGAAGAACAAAAGTTACTATGATAAGAAGGCAAAATTAAGGACTTTTGAGGTTGATGACAAAGTGTACTATTTTGTCCAGCCAAGAAATCAGGTGTTTGCAATAAGTTTAGATGTGTATGGAAGGGTCCATACATAGTGAAAAAGAAATTATCTGATTTAAATTATCAAATTGTTGACTCACAAGGGAAAGAGTTAATTGTGAATGTTAACCGTTTAAAGAGGTCATACGAGCAAAGTCCTATGAAAGTTGGGAAGGAAAAGAGTTTTAATAGGAAGGTGAGACCTATTGATGAGAGTGGTCAGGAAGAGGAAGTTATGATTAGGTCACATCCTATACCTTGTAGTTTACCCCCTGACAACTCATATGAAGTAGTTCAGGAAGGAAACGAAACCATGGAGTTAGATGTAGAGGATTCTCCTGCAGGTAGAAGTGATTCTAACGGTAGAGGCCGTGATTCAATTAGGATGGATCCAGATTATATACCCTCTGATTCACCAAGGTCTAGGAGAGAGTTAGGTACCAGTCCATATTCACCTCCAATGACTAGAAGTAGAGCCAGGTTACAGTTTAGAGATGACATGCAAGTTGAATATTCTAATTAGATCAGTTAGTGGGATTTTGATAGTTAAAATGAAACTTATTGGAACCTGATATACAATGTACAATCCATTTAACAGGAATGGTTATGAGAAACGTTGATTAAGATACAAGGAGATAGAGCTAAGTAAGAGTGAGTTGTGGTTGTTAAGAAGAAAGAGAGGGAAGAGATTGTATATATAAGTTTAAAAGTAGCATTTTGAATGTAATGTTTACTAGAGTATGTGAGAGTGATTTTGACATGAATTAAAGGAGGAGATGAAAAAAAAACTGATTGCTATGAAATAGAACCGATGTATTAAACTAATGAAGGAATGTGAAGAGAAATATGTAAAGGATAATACAAGCGGTTGAGTCTGGTTAAGGAAAGATAATTTTGGAAATAAGTTTTAGGGTTGTAATATTTCCCAGAATAAAACGAACCGCTAGCTTCAAGTATACAATGAGCACAGTTACTTGTAACATCTTCGTGTGTGCAGTAAGACTCGGTTCAGCCAGATCGCATATGAAATGTCCCAGTAACAGTAAAGTTGTTCCAGAATAGTTAAGGTGGTCGCAGCTTCTCTTCAGTGAAGACAGCCAAGATGCAACAGCCAGGTGGATGCTCGCGAGTTGCAGCAAATCAGCCAGATTTCGACGAAAGTCTACAAAATGGAAATTATAGTTAATTTCAGTTGCAAGAAATATCCAGTGATACTACATGTTAAAGATGCAAAGTGACTATATAAGGTTCATATATTCACATATTCAAATGGACAGTGATGTGAAAAGGTTAACGACATGTTAATATATCCAGTGGTACATATTCCTTCGTACAAACATCGAACTATTCCGGTACGTGACGTCATAGCAACAGCTGTGTAGTGGCAACGGACGCTTCCAGTCGTACCTACGAGAGACAAAGACAGTCGTATTTTCAGTTACCCATTCCAGTTCATTCCTATGGAACTGTAATATTATTTTACAGCAGATTACCTATGAAAGTAACCACTTTCCAAGGAATTATTTTCCCACATTCCAATTTATTTTTCGTTACCCTTACTAGGGAATTTTCTTCACGAATAAAACGTTCCTTGAATACATTCCCTCTACAAGTTACGAGAATTAAACATTCAATTGTGATTAACAATGAATGAAAGGAGTTTTACTCACCGTTTTAAGTTGAAGAGTTGAACATTTTCGACGGATTCCAGTTGAATAAGCGAAGTGAAGTTACATTCTTGGAGCCGTGATGAACGAGCTTCACTGGTATTTGTCTTTTGGCGTTTATTTTTATAAATATATACTACGAACTTTGAATAGAAAACCGGAGAATAACGAACTATGTACTTTGTAAAAGTTTTATATTTTTCATATTTTCGCATATAACATTTCGATGACTCCGATTTATGGAGATTCACAGATAGCACGCCGATGTACACCTCCATGTTGAAACCGCAACGCTTGGAGTGACCGAGACAGCAGCAGACAGCCCAGTACAGGAAGTACAAAGCAGCAAAGACTTATGGGAAAAGAGCGCCAGAATTCAAATTCAAATGAAATAAGGACAATATTAGAGAGAATGGTTGTGTGATTGATTTAGTGAATTTTATACCATAACCTTTGTTTTTATTATGGGATAATTCCTTATTGTTCATTTGTAATGTTTTAACACATGTACCATGTCTTTTGGTTTTTTTTGTAAGAGATTCTTGTTTTTTGTAATCTTGTTTCAGTCAAGTAAGGTAAGTGACTGTGACAGGGACGTCACAGGCTGAGGAGGGGGAAATTGTAGTGAATAAGTAGTTAGACCGTGGAATTTTCCATGGGGTAGTTTTTTCTCTCTATTTTAATTTCAGATCTTTGTGTGTGTGGTTTTTTTCCTCCCTCTACCCTCAGCATTCGGTTCGTAAAGCAGTGCTTTGTCTAGTGGAATGATGCAGGGGTTTGGCGATAGCCAATCACGTTAACAAATTTACGTAAACATTTCGGACGGCGATCCAGGGAGCAGTCGCTGGTCCCAGCACTTGTCTGGAAACCTCTTAGTAGGAAAGACGTAGTCACGGTTTGGCCAATTTTGAGGACAAAAGGGACAAAGAAACAAAGGAACTGTGGACAAAATTTAACACTGGAGGTAAGCGGTAGTTAATTTGGAAATATTACTGTAAATTACTATGAAGCAAAGTTAAAGTGCTAAATTTGTTTCGTTTCCCGAATTTAGGACGGGTAATTTTCAGTAACCGCTTGTGTTATTCTACCAGAAAAGCATTGTTTTACTTTAATTATTTTGTTGTATTAGTTCAGATTTGTGTCTCCTTCTGAAAGAATTTAATCTTAACCAGTAGTTTTTGGTTTGAAAAAGACCTTTATTATCGTTTTATTAGACAGTCAAATCATTATAGTTACACTATAGCGTTGTATGGTTACACTCACATATATTTGGTGAATTTTATAATATATTTTATACTAATTAATTGCAGTTATTTTGTTACGTAAATCACACAAGTGTTGGGTAAGTGTGATTAAATGCTAGCACTCTTTGTTTTCGGTGTATAAGAGTACGGCGTTGCAGACAGAGACAACCACACCCTCACGAAGCCGACCGAGCCTACCCACCCGAAGATTGCCGAACATACTCCCCCCTACCTTTAGCATCTCTCCTTACCCCACTCCTACGAAGATAGGCAACCCGCTTCAGGCCAGGGGCAGAAACTGGGATTGGGGAAGGGGAAGCATGCAATCGCGACATCTTACCGTGGTGCACATCATACTCGTCAAGAACGACAACTACAATATCTACTATTAATCATAACAGATGTCGCACAAAGTCGGAAGAAGTTACCATGCCACGTGATATTTTGGACCAATCACAAAGAAGCGCCAACCTTTCATTGTGACCTGTGATTGTAACGGCTGGTGCCTCCAATAGATTGGTACAAGAATAATTTGAATTGATTATTTATTCTCTTTCGTCTGTGGATTTTGCTTTCAGCGTCTAGATAGTATCGTTGTGTGTTGATTACATCGTGTGTTATGTATTCTCCAGCACAGATTACTACAGATTCTCCAGCGTCTGTGGAACGGTAAGATTTGAATTTATGAAAGCTTAGCTTAATCCTACATGATGGGCCGTGTAATTTTGAGATGTACGTACTGTATCGCGTTGTATTCTGTTTCTTTAAGCAAAATGGCCAGGCGGAACAAGTGCCACGCGGCAAGATGTACATCGACGCACAAAGACGGTGTACGATTCTTCAGATTTCCTACGAATACGATACGGTATGTCACATGCAATATCGTAATATAAGCAGATCTCATTTAATATAGTACGTATGTGTAAAAAGGAAATGTGAAAATGTCAATTGCAGTCCAGTGGACTGTGCAGGGTTACACGGCGTTACAATAAAGAAGACCAGTCAGATGTGCACTGTGCATTCCTAATAGGAAATGTGTAAGTCATTATTACTAGGAGAATGCAATTTAAATGTATCCCATTAACATTAAATTCCCAAACATATGTAATGTAATGTACTTTCATTTTTTCTTTCCAGAGCCAAAGTATGGGCGGAGAACGTCGGGCAGCCATGCAGTATCGACTCTGCAAAAATGCTGTACAAATATTTTTTGTGCAGCAAACATTTTGCAGAGAGCGATTTCTGCACTTCTGAAAGGGTACGCCTGAACAAAGTGGCAGTTCCACATGGCTCAGATTCATTTTCACATTCAATCCCACAACCTTCGGAATCTTCCTATTATAACCCTTCTCTGAACTCCTTGCCCACAAATTTAACCCCTGAAGATAACCTCCATATCCTACCACCCACCAGAACCTATGGCAAGGCGTCTGTCCTCCACTAAAACTCCTATGCCTGTCCATGCAGACAGTCCTTCAACTTCTCATCAAATCCCTGGGTTCCAAACACCACCACCAGCAGGCAGAACTTTAGCAGTGAAAGAAACCTCTTGTTCCTTGAGCCCTGTAAATCCTAATGCTTGTGATGGAGAACTCAGATGTATCAATCATCAAAGTTCTTCCTCAAAGCCTAGAGCAAGGCATTCTCTACTAAAATAACTTAATTTGGCAACAGTTGCAGAATTGACACATAGAAAAAGGAAAATGTATGAACATATTCGGAAGCAGGGAGTGCGCTATGTAAATTGAAAAAGCAATGCAAGGCAAAAAAGTTGAAAGATGTCTGTGATCTGGATAGGGATCCAGTGATGAAGAAGCTTGCATCTTCTTTGTCTGTAGAGGCTGCCAGGTTATTGGCAGGAGTTATTCAGAACAGTAGGCAGAAGCCCAAGGGCAGGAGGTGGAATTTTGAAGACAAAGTGTTGGCTCTGGCCGTACTGAAACGCAGTCCCAAATCCTACATCCTTCTGCAGACGCTCTTCCCCCTTCCATCTAGACGAACATTGCAGTCTGTCCTTAATACTGTTCACTTCACGGCAGGCATTAATGCCCATGTGTTTGGTGCACTCAAACACTCTGCGCAGACAATGTCTGATAAAGATCGTTATTGTATTCTGATGTTTGATGAAATGTCAATCAGAGAAAACTTGTGCTTTAAGCAGAAATTGGGCTGCATAGAGGGTTTTGAGGACTTTGGAAGCCAGGGCAGGACAAGCAACATTGCAAATCATGCTCTGGTTTTCATGGTCAGTGGCCTGCATCAAAAGTGGAAGCAACCAGTGGCTTACTACTTTAGTCGCGGAAGCACTAAGGCTGAGATGCTTGCGCAATTTTTGAAGGAGGTTCTTGACGCTTGTCAGAATGCTGGACTGCAAGTTGTTGCCACTGTCTGTGACATGGGTGCCAACAATTTCAAGGCCTTGAAATTGTTGGGTGCTTCTGAAACAGAAGCATTCTTCAAGTTTCATAATTAAAGAAATTGCGACAGTATTTGATCCTCCACACCTCCTGAAATGTACCCGAAACCTATTCCATAAGTATGATGTGCAGTTGAAGTCTGAGGCACTGGACAAACAGCTTCCTGTTATAGCTAGGTGGGAACACATTTTGTGATGTGTACAAGTTTGACAAACCGCATCCACTCCGACAACTGTATAAGCTTACAGACACACACCTGAACCCTGTGGGGCAGAATGCAATGAAGGTGAAGCTGGCTGCACAAGTGTTGAGCCACACTGTAGCAGCAAGTCTGTATAGCCTCGTATTTACAGGTAAGAAATGTTTCATTGCATTCAGTTATTTGTAATGCACTGTTTTTAAGGCATTGGTTACATGAAGACAATTTTTCCAACTTCTTCTCCCCAAAATGTACTTGCGATCAGCCGAAAAAAAAGAACTTTATTTTCTCCCAGTTTCTGTGCACTGATTACTGTGTTATTCTAATATTAATGTAACAAGGCCCTAGCTTTATTATTTTACTGATTCTTTTAGGAATGTTGAGCAGCACATACCTGGCTACTGTCACCTTCATTGGGGAAGTTGATAAGCTCTTTGACAGTTTGAACGTGGTGCGGTGTATGATTTTGTGGAACATCAAAAAGTGCAAAGATACAGTGAACAGTGTGGTTTCAACATTCTGTCATTTTAACTATATTTTATACTCACGATTTTACTTATATATGATTTTATAAACAGTACACAAAAAATTTTACGAATGTCAATAATAGGCAGACCCAGCATTTGAGAAGCACTATTAGAAAGCCCCTGATGATGGCTCGTGGAGAGCCGAAACATATGTAGGGTTCGACTATAATAAAGGGCTGATTGCACCTTTTTAGTGATTTGTGCATTTGTTGGTGTATTCCTGAATATACACTGTTTGATGTTATACATCAATCACTTTTTTCATTCATCCTGTAGATGAAAATACAGTGATATAGGATGTGAATCTGTATTATACATAACAAAAGTACAGCTGTGTTTATTGTATATACAACATATACCTTTGCTTGTATAGTCATAATAGATAGATAGATTGATTGATAGCTAGATAGATAGATAGATGTAATAAAGACTATTTCTTGTGTTACGTGTATGTACATGTTTATTTACAGTGCAGTTAGACTTTTCTATTACTTATAAGATTGTCTTTTGAATGTATAACAAATACACTGTTAATATCTTTAGATGACTGAAACTCTTTCTACACGATTCTAAATGTTTTAACCCTGCAGTATACCTTACTGCCCGTTTTTGAAGAATAAAAAATTTTTAGTTTCTTTATATCTTGTCCTACATTCAATATTGATGTGTTTGAAGTGGAAGTTAAAAGTGTGAACATTAACATACTCTGTAGCTGAGTTGATTTCAGTGCAGGGATAATAAATACATATGAATGAAATATCTATGATATGACCTATTGTACAGGACATTATTTCATGCTGCTGCTGAACCATGTCAAGTGAAAATTATCTGTATGACAGTGGCGAACGGGAGGGGGGGGGGGATATTGAGGGCCGAATAGTAGTCAACCTTACCGACTGGGATATTGCTACCGATTGCTACTAACACCTTGTGGTACTTGTGCACAGCGCATAGATGGCAGGACAATAGACTCCGCCCCCACGTTTCCGACCAATAGCATTGAAGTTACCGATCTGGTAGTAGTAATCTGTGCTTCAGGCTACGCCAACAGCTGATCACTGTGTACGCTCGGAACTATTAGATAGAAATTCGGCGTGCACTGACTACTTGTTGATCCTTTTGCTGTTGAGCCTCTTTCTTATATGGTGGCAGCGATTTACCAGTACACAGTTAATAACCATTCTAACCTGAACTTAAGCCCACAATTATGACGCACATGTAAGAAACTTGCTAGACAGTCTGGCGTCGAAACATTAACCTAATCTTATACACACAATAAAGTTGTTAACTATTAAAGTAAGGAATTGTTCATTTCAGCGTTTTAGAAGCTCAAAACGCATAAAAATTTCAAATGTGTTTTCTCGGAATGTCAATGCCTAAGAACTGAAATTTCGGCACACTTAACTTCTATTGAAGTCAATTTGAGTTCCTGAATGTATTATTCCTCAATTTTTGAAACTTAAGTTCGTGGATGTTGTAATTCACTTTATCTGATTTCTCCACCCATGAAAAGATCTAACCACTACACTCGGAATTTCAATGTCTATATTTGATTACTCCAAATGTAACATTATGTCCTCTACTCACAATTTGAGAATAAGTATATTACTACAGAATTGTTTACTGTTAACTTAAGAGAAGTTTCAATTCAGCCGTTTACTAGGTCAAAACGCATAAAAATTTCAAAAATCTATACTTTGAACGACAAAGAATGAGGGCTGAAATTTTAGCACACTTAAATTCTCCTACAGTCTATTTCAGTTCATGAATGTATTATTCCTCTGTTCATGATAGTTACGTACGTGAAAGTTGTATTTCACTTTTTCTGATTACTCAACACAAGAGTTATAATAATTTTACTCGACACGTCAGTAGATATAGTGCTGGTCTAACAGTCAACAACCGTTCTAAACACAACTTAAACCCAAAATAATCACGTCACATGTAAACAACCTGCTAGATGGTCTGGCGTCGTAACACTAACCTAAGCTTGTACCCAAAACAATACTGCTTTTTGTTAAAGTAAGAATTGTCCATTTCAGCGTTTTAGAAGCTTAAAACGCAAGAAAATTTCAAATGTGCTTTCTCGGAACGTCAGTGTCTAAGAGCTAAAATTTTAGCACACATGACTTCTCCTACAGCCAATTTCAGATCCTGAATGTATTATTCCTCTGTTCTGGATACTTAAGTACGTGAAAGTTGTATTTAATTTTTTCTTATTACTCAACACATGAGTCATAATAATTTTACACGTAACGTCAGTAGATAAAGTGCAGGTTTAACAGTCAATAACCGTTCCAAACTTAACTTAAACCCACAATAATGACGTCACATGTAAGAAACCTGCTAGACAGTCTGGCGTCGTAACATTAACAGAAACTTATACCCAGAATAATGTTGTTTACTCTTAAAATAAGATTTGTTCATTTCAGCGTTTTAGAAGCTCAAAACGCATACAAATTTTAAATGTGTTTTCTCTGAATGTCAATGTCTAAGAGATGAAATTTTAGCACACATTACTTCTCCTACAGCCAATTTGAGTTCCTGAATATATTATTCCTCTGTTCATGATACTTAATTGCGTGAAAGTTGTATTTAACATTTTCTGATTACTCAACACAAAAGTTATAATAATTTTACTCGTAATGTCAGTAGATATAGTGCAGGTTTAACAGTCTATAACCGTTCTAACCGTAACTTAAACCCACAATAATGAAGTCACATGTAAAAATCCTGCTAGATGGTCTGGCGTTCTAACATTAACCTAAACTTATACCCAATATAATTTTGTTTATTGTTAAAGTAAGAATTGTTCATTTCAGCGTTTTAGAAGCTCAAAACGCATAAAAATTGCAAATGTTTTCTCAGATCGTCAATGTTTTAGAACTGAAATTTCGGCACACTTAACTTCTATTACAGTCAATTTGAGTTCCTGAGTGTATTATTCCGGCGCCCCATAAGCAAGTTATGCCCTTTGCCCTCCAGTGACTAGTTCTTACTACTACTGACCGTTGCGCGCGCAATTGTTGAGCTTGTTGGCTCAAGGGCGGGGGTGTAAGTTCAGTCCTTGGTGTATTTAGGTGGGAGTTGGCAGCCTTGGGTGCTTGGCTGGGCAACCTGGTTTCCCATGAGGCCTAGTAGTAGCAGGATGTTCATGGCGGGCATTGGTTCTTGTTTCTGCTAGCTAATAGATTACATTGTATTGATAGCATCCGATCATAAGGATCGATGCTAATGTGTTAGAGTTGAAATATTATAATTATTATGTAGAGTGAACATTATAGTCCACAAAACCAATACACACTTGAAAGTGCATCGTGTTGTATATAAACTGAGCAAGTGTGTCTATGTATCATGTGATGCACGTTTCGCTGAGCTACCAATTGGATTACTGCAAATGTGAACTTGTCTATGTACCCTACACACAATTTGAAAACCTAAGTATATTACTAATGAGGTTTTACCGTTAAACTAAGTGAAGAATCAATTCAGCGTTTTAGAAGCTCAAAACGCATGAAAATTTCAGACGTCTATATTCGGAACATCAATATCTAAGGGCTAAAGTTTTTGAACACTTAACTGTTCCTACAGTCAATTTGAGTTCCTGGATGTATTATTCCTCAGTTTTTCATACTTAAGTACGTGAAAGTTGTATTTCATTTTTTTCAACCCATGAGGAGTTCTAACATCTTTACTCGGAACGTCAATTACTACAAATGTGTAATTGTCTAAGTCCCCTACACACTATTCCAGAACGAATGTATCGATATTGTACAGGCATGTCCTCCCTTCACGTTCAGGGTTCAAATTTCAAATATTTCTCTCTTTCTAAGTGGCGTATATCGAGACAAACGTCCATTCAGGCATGTCTGCCTTTAAGGATTTAACAGCTACAGTAACTGAGCCCCCAGGCAGAACAATATGTAATTGATACTTTTTTGCCCGTATCCTAACAACGGTGCTACAACAGGTCATTGGGATTTTCTGCCTCATCCAAGGAACGATGCTACATTTCCTCAGAGTGGTGTGGACCACTGACGGTTCACACTTCCTCTCGGTTCTTCCAGCAGCTTTCAGATCCGTAGCTGCCCTGTCTTTCACCTAAAGACGTTCCAGTTCGCCCCTCCACCTGTATACTGCTGCCTCCCGCCCCTTACGTACCGCTCGGTAAAACCACCACCGATACTTTGCTCACACCAACCAGTGTTACTGTACTGACATTCCTATGACAGTGCTAAATCGGCTCGGCTCGGCTAATACTAGCCTGACACAGGAAAGCAGGATGGACGATATCAAGACCAGTCTGACGCCCTGTGCGTTCACCAACCAACATTCGCATGATCACTGCGCTGTTTCTCAGTGGGCAACACCGCCTTGTGCAAACGATCGTCACTCTGACAGGCGACAGTCTGACAGAATGTGCAAATCAGATCAGTTAAGTTTTGTTCAAACCTTGCAGGTCGCTCAGCAAGTCAGTACAGCAAACAGCAAATTGCTGTTGTCAATGTACAGCCCGTTGCAATGACTGCTTTAACACAATAAACAATATAACCTTTCGTTTTCAGAGCCCTACGCAAGTCAGTTTCAGAAACTACAGCGTGTTTCATAAGTGCATCCGGGATTTAGAGGCTTGGCCGTGCAGTAGCAAACCCACATATGAGAGATAAAAGCATGCCAACGGATAGAGGAAATTTAAAGTTTTTTCGTGACAGATGCGATGGCGTTTCTCCGCTAGGAGGAGTGGTGTGCAAACATGGCGTTTTCAGGTGAACAGAAAGCTTTTTGTGTCCTGCAATTTGTTAAAACCCAGCCAATTGTAACAGTGCAACGTGGTTTTCGAACCAAGTATCGTACAGAACCACCAACGGACAAAACAGTAAGAGACTGGTATAGAAAATTCAGGAAACTGGCTGTTTGTGTGTCGCAAAACGAACAGGTAGGCCGGAGCTAGATTACGGGACTGACGTCTGTCGAGTCACCAAAGGGGGACATATTGAACATTTGTACGATAGGTTCAAAACTTGGATATGTACTCTTTTCACTGACATGCTCTCATCCCCCATGTGTGATTTGGCTCCTGAGCTACAGACCTCCGAAATCCCGGAGGGCGATATGAAACACCTGTATATCACTGCAGAATTCTTCCGCCTTCTCCCATCAAAAAGACCAACTTCCCTATTTACATTTCTCTGCTCTGTTTATTAGTTTGCTGGTAAGGAGCGCGACAAACGGACGGAAACTTTAAATTATATACGCCTACATATGTATACGTGTATACAGGCATACTTACATATCCTTGTATATCTGTAATCGAAAAATAAATTTGAATTTAGCTTATGGGCTGGCGCTGGAATCTTCGAGTCAAACATCCAGTGCGTGCAACATCAAACATCATACAGATCTGGGGTTCTCAAAATTTTTCGCTGGCTTACCACTACATAAAATTTACCAATTACCATGTACCACCATTTTTTGTATTTAAATGAACTACAGCTTAAAGTCTCTGGGTAACTCTAAACTTTACTTCTTGAAAGACAAATTATGCTAATGGGTTCAACTGGAATGGCTATCTCTTCAATGATTTTCATATTCTTCCTTTTCTCCTCAGAGCATAGAAATAGAATAATGTTGTGTGTCAGCATTTCTGCATTCCTTCCACATGCTCATGCCAGTTCCTCTGATAGCCGATGGCTGACTACACTATGGGCCGGAAAATTGATACATCCTTTGCAAATAACTTAATTATCAGTCATTTCGGGAGAATGGCAGTTACTTCAAGCAACCATGATTCTACCTTCCAGTTCGTTCACGATTTATGTCATTAACTTTATCTTGCAGCCTTTCAATCCCTGTGTATCTGCTTACGGCTGGAGTTACTTCCATTTTAAGTGCCTGTCCGTGCACCTGAGTGGGACGTCGTTTTCCCTTTCGTGCATAAAAAGTTCCATTAACAGGATGTGTGCGGCCCGTTTGGTCAATATGGTTAAAGCATTATTTCGATCCGACATTAACCTATATAGCTGATACAGCATCGCTAAAGCTGATTAAGGGAAATAGAATATATCTCATGTTGTACTGGATATTTGAAAAGAGTATTGATGCAAGAAGAAACCAACAGTATTGTGTATCAAAGAACACAGGATCCTTGGAGAAAGATGTCAATTTACACATTACATTTATTGCCAAAACATATGAAACAGATTAGAAATTTTACGTTGTATTCACCGTGCATCTTGACATCAACTTTCAATTTCTTCAACCAACTAATGCACCTTTTTTTTATTTATTTTTTTTCTTTCATTTCTTGTTTCATTTCTTTTCTTTTTTTGGTTCAAGAAATTGAAAGATTACGAACTGCCATGCACTTCAGGTATACGTGGTCGTCGAAACCGTCGACAACTTAGGAGTTGTGTGGTGTCTGTGTGTGTGTGCATGTGATGTCCCTCGCTGCTCTGCGGGTTCGCTTCCCGGTCTCTTCTGGAGGTTTGGTCATGTCTCTATGATACACATGAAGCAGAGACCTTGGGAAGCAACTGATACATTGCCTTATCTGGGGGGTTCACTCGTACGTCCCCTTTTAATAAAGATAAAAAGACTGGTAACTGGGAATCCTATAAAATGACCCTCCCCAATTATCACAAAGAAATAAAGATCCTTGGTGGAGGGACTACTTTCGGGGGATTGAGAATGTACCAGACAGAGCCCGCCTAATGAGGATCATAGCCGGTCAGTGGGCCAACAAGGTGGATTCTATTAAACTACCTAATGGCCGTAATACACAAGCAGGAACAGAAACCCTGAAGTAACTGTACAGAGTTCACTTCCCAGGATCTGCTGTAGTAGAAATAACAGAGCAATGGCGCGGACAGCCAAAACGTGGGGACATTTACTGCCCACAGAGAGGACTGGGAATTGTCCAAAAGGGTGTAGGCCAATCCAAAATAAGATGGGCGATAAACACATTCAAACCATTTAAATCGGCAGGAACAGATGAAACTGTACCTGCACTCTTGAAATACGGGGGGTCGATCACTTAACGACTCACCTATGCCGAATCTTTAGAGCCTGCCTGGCAAGGGGATACACACCCATAGCCTGGAGGCAAGTCAGGGTGACGTTTACACCTAAACCCGGGAAGGCCAACTATACCGAGGTTAAGGCATATCGTCCTATTAGTCTATCGTCTTTCATGCTGAAAACGATGCAAAAACTGGTCGACAGGCATATTAGGGACAAGATTTTGGGGTTGTGTCCCTGCATTAATACCAATTTGCCTACCAACCAGGGAAGTCCACTGACACTGCATTCCATCATGTAATTGCACATACAGAAGGAGCAGTGGAAAACAGAGGTTACACTTGCAGCCTTCTTGGATATTGAGAGAGCGTTTGATAGCACCTCACATAGCACCAAAAGAGAAGCTGCTAAAAGGCATGGGCTTGACACAATCTGACGGTGCATCAGCTTCATGCTGGGCAACAATAAAATCATAGCCACATTTGCAGGAGAGACACTGGAGGGGTCTGTGGCCACGGGCTGTTTCATCATCCCCGCTGTGGAGCCTGGTTGTGGACGAACTCGTAGGACTCAATGAGAATGGCTATTACACGCAGATGACATTGCTATCCCAGTCAGTGGAAAATTTCCATACACTCTTTCAGAGCTTCTGCAGGAAGCTTTCAGTATCGTACAACAGTGGTGCGATGGAACTCAGTTATCTATAAACCCACAAAAGATGGTGATAGTTCCATTCATAAGGAAGAGAGATTTAAGGGGCCTAAAGGAATCAACCCTCTCTGGACATAAACTGCAGCTGACTACTGAAGTCAGATACCTCACACTCACTTTGGACAAGGGATTGACATAGAAGACACAGCTGGAAAATGTGACAAAGAAAGCCTATAGGGCTTTCTCGGCCTGCAAAGGTGCACTTGGTAAAACCTGGGGTTTGAAACCCAATGTTCTACACTGGATTTACATCATGATAATCAGACCTGTTCTGACCTATGGCTCAGCGGTATGGTGGACAAGGGTGAACTACAACATCAGCAGGATGGAGCTTAATAAGCTTCAGAGATTAGCCAGCTTGGCTATAACTAGAGCAATGACGACGACCCCAACAGCAGCAATGGAGGTCCTCCTGGGACTCCCAACTTTACATGCGACAATCGAGGCGGAGGCCCAGGCAGGGATCTACAGAATTGTGTAATCAACCATGGTCTCGCTAAAAAGTGTCAGGATATGGAGCAAGAACCCATCCTTCTAACGACACCGAGATATGTATTTCATAAGCCATTCAAGGTTCATTTTCTAACAAGCATGAATGGCAGAATGGATTTAATCCAGACAATAAAGGAGGACTGGTCTGGTAATTGCACAGGTCCAAGACCAGTGAGGGCACTGGTGCCGGGGTGTATAAATGGGGCTTGAGGGTGAGGCATAGCTTCAGTCTTGGGATCCACACTCAGAAATACATGCCATCAAGGCATGCATAATGGAGAATATAGAAAAGGATAGGAACATCTATATTCTCTCTGATAATCAAGCAGCCATCAAAGCGCTTAACAACGTCCAGATCAGCTCTAAACCAGTCTGGGACTGCCATCAATCCCCGGTGAGACTGGCAGAACATAACAGGGTTCCACTGACATGGGTGCCAGGACATATAGGAATTGGTGGGAATTCCATCCCTTTCTCTGTTTTATTATTTTTCATGTGTTCATGTTTCTGGTTAAGGGCCTGTGCTGTACCTGCAATTGGTTTTTCAACTGTTGTGTCAGCATTTTAATAATAAAGAAATAAACTGAATTTAACTGAATTATGGTGTTGAGTCTGCACACACACTTACCTCACCTAGTTACTGTTTTTCTGTTGTTTGGTGTGCAATTTTGCAATATTAGTGTATTTGGTTACACTGAATTGAGTTGAACCTTACTAACAATATGTTCACGACCAATATCTTAATCTTTTTTCTTTAACAATGTGATTTGTTCTCATTATTTCTTTTTATGTGATTTTGTTTGTAGTTTCTTATTGGTTTTTTTTATACTTTCTGTGTTAGCCTTAAGGCTTCTGCACCCCACGGTAATAATAAGGAACTGGATTATTATATTATTATTTATTATTATTATTATTGTTGTTGTCGTTGTTGTTGTTCTTGTTATTAATCACCTTTATTCAGGTATTTAAAATTATATATCTGAAGCCATGTTTCTGGGGTATATAATGTTGCAGCTATTCTGTGGTTACAATTTATGGCACATGTAATGTTATTTCCCACAATAAACTTTTGTACTTTACATTACTACTTTCCACAGTAGTTCCTTAATGTCATGCTTTCCACGTATGTTGTTCAGATATTTTCTGAATGATTTTTTAGATGGTTCCAGTTGCCCTTACTACTGGTATCATTTTTGTTTTTACATTCCACATAAGTTGCATTTCTATTGTAAAGTCTTTATACTGTATTTTAAAATCATTTGTCTTCTTTCTTGATCCATTTCTGTTCCTGAAATTGCAGTGTCTATTAACAGACATGTTCCTTTTTCATTATAATGAATTATGGTGTCTGGTTTAATGTTAGGGATGGTTCTGTCAGTTTTGACTTGTTGATTACTTTCATGATGTATTTCTACTGATTTGTTACATTATTATTATTATTATTATTCAACGGCGGTGGCGGTAGTAGTAGTAGTAGTAAATTTATTATTTATTCATGGTTTATTCAACAACACTGCCAGCGATACAGACTATCAGAGTATCAGGTGTAGGATTAACAACTGATGAATTGGAAAGGACATCGAAACACTTGTGGCCTATTTCCAGAATTACCGTGACAACTGCTTGCAGGGGCTGAGAAAAACCACAAAAGATCTGTCTTGACATGGTATCTCAGCTGAGTTTCAAAGCAGATAACCCCTTCATACAAGTTAAATCCTACTTGCTGGTAAGCAGCAAGTAGCAGCAGCAGCAGTAGTAGTACTATTAGTGGTGGTGATGGTGGTGGTGTAGTAACAAGGAGGAGAAGGAGGAAGTGGAGGGCTAGTTATGAAGACAGAACAGAAAACAATGCCAGTTTGCTAGCAAACACACACAAAGTCAATTTTCTCGGTATAAATATACTTCTCTGACCTCCTGTGATGTACAATTTCACAATGCCCTCCTGCCCCTTCCCCCCTAAGTTAAAATTAATTTATCCTATCTGAGAAGACACAGTACAAACCAACTTCTTCCCCTTCAGGAGTCTTACAGAGTGGTGACTTGTCATGGGTAACATTTTCAGTTGCTCAACTGCTTACTGGTCACTTACACCACCTGGTTGGGAAAGTATGTGAAGTGCTGGAATGTTGGTACCTTCCACTACATTAGAATTCATGAGAAACATGTTGGTTGAGCAGGCCACACCACTTGATGATCCAGTGCTAGGCATTCCTGATGATGGTGATGGGGCAGGCACTGACACAGAGAACAGGTGCTGTTTCTGCCAACAAAACAAAATCTCAGTCTCAAGCCATCACAGTTATTAGCTATGCAAGTAATGTAAACTGTCATGCCAATACACATATATGGTCAAGAAAGCAGTATTATACTGCATTACTGCATCACATTCAATGTTACGAGCATTTTGAATTACATGTTACTTTAGTTCATAAAATGTCATGAGACTTATATTGAATGATAATAGAAAAGGGGTATAAAACACGACATTTGGTAAAGAGCTGCATGGAGCAGAGCCCATTCTGAAAAGCTGATAGATCATCAGCTAGTCAAGAAAATGCACGATTTTATGGAACATGAAGGTTCACTACCACGTTCACAGGATCGTGCCACTGGTCCCTTTGTTGAGGTTCACATTCTATGCTACAAACTTGTCTGAACCCTTTGAAAAATGCTTTAAATAGCTCCTGCTTGTACCTGTAGCTACATTTAAATGGCAGAATTTCCCTCTTGTTGTAGCATTACCTTATTTCTGAGACATTCTTTGGTGTTTCCCAATAAATAAAATGCATTCATTGGTAACAGGAACAAAAGCGAAGAGAATAAAGTTGCTGACGATAAAATGAAATATTAGCACAAACGAAAAATGAACTTCAAAATACCTTGGAAACGTGGTACAGCTGTTTAGACAAAGCAACAAACCACATCTCGGGGATGATAAAGTTTGTTAGTTGACTCTGGCAATGGCAGCAGGGAGACAAGCCAGACATCTTTAGCATATTAATACCATTAAGCCTGACCTAATTAAATCTATTTCAACATGGAGACCCACAGGTCTAGGGCAATCAGTAAAAATGTTCTTAAATCGCTTAATGTAAGTTTGTAAGCAAATCATCTGGCTGGACCCCTAAGAAAAGATCTGGTCAAAACAAAAGAGCACAGTGACAGAGGACTTGAATGATGCTTTCAGAATCATTCAATCTTTGGAGTGTCCATCATCCCTTGTTTAAAACAAAAATTAAAACACTGTTCAGTTAAGAACAGCTCTCCTTATTCAGCCAAACCGTCTAGGTGCTTCCCTTACGCTTTTGCCAAAAGATGGAGACTGACCCCATCCGTCAAACATCGTACTTTAATTTTTATTTCAACCTTTAGGAAACAGGTTTACATGCCAGATGTATCCCATGCGAGCCAGAGTTTTTCTCACTCAGCGTGGACAATTAAATTTCCAAAATGCAGTGATTTATAAATAAATCATGTATATTAGTTTGAACATCCAAAGGTCCAAACAAAACCAGATTTTTTCAAAAATAAAACTGTTTACATGCATAAAAATCTGTGATTTTGTATCTGTATTTATTAGACTGCATCACTTTACATTTTCTGCAATGTTACTGTTACTACTGTCTTCAGTCATTATAAGAAATTATTTTGTTCTGTCTGAAATGTGCCAGACAATTTTGACCAGTTCTGTATATTCCTCTTCTTAAAATTTAGCCCTAAGGGTCAGATTTTATGACCTTCTTCCAGTTGCATTGTGTGAAGGAAACAACAATTTCGCCCTTCACAAATTCTTTTGAAGGCTAGTGGCTTAGTGAAGAGAAAACCATTTCTCAGTCCCCTATTGCTTCTGCAAGTACCTATTTGTGTTAGTCATGGTACAGGTTACCACATGCATGCCAGAAGACAGGCTGCAAATTCAAAATGACAAAGGCTAAATACAGATGATATTGTTCAATATGTATTTGACACAGATTCTAATGCAGACATTTCTGATTGTGACCAATGTGACAGTGATGTGTCTGATAATGCATGGAGAAAACAGACAGGTGCAACAAACACCAGTATTGATCATTTCACTGGTGAAAAATCCAGCAAAAGACAAAACATGAGACCCCATACAAATGATATGACTCTAATGTTTTCATGTTCTATTCTGCAGCTGTTATTATTCTGTAGGTGGAGGAGATCAACTGGTACCATCAACAATACTTAGACACATTAGACAACCAACCTTCTCCAGTACATGACATCACAGAATCTGAATGTTTCTTTTTCTGGTGATTATTATTTGACTGGGAAATGACACACAAGGAAGCCTGAAAGACTACTGGACTGGAATGAACAGTTCCTGACACCATTTTACAACAAGCAAACAATTATACATGACAGGTTCCTACATAGTCTTTGATGTCTCCACTTTTCAAACAGTCACAATGCTATTGACAATAATGACCCAAACTATGAAAGATCATGGAAAATAAGACACATTTTTTACATGCAGAATGACATCTTCTCAAAATATTACACCCCTACTACGAATCTGACTGTAGAAGAAGTCACGTTACTTTTCACAGAACTTTTCAAAAACTACATACCCAACAAGCACAAACATTTTGGAGAAAAAAGATTTATAAATTATGTGATATGAGAAGATATACATATGACATAGACATGTACTTAGGAAATAACAGGGCACATGTGAGTTAAGATATGACAGTGACTCAAGCGACCGTTAGACACTTGATAAGAAAGTGGAGGGACATACACATAAATTTTATATGCACAATTTTTTTCAACACCTGACTTATTTGATGACCCAACAAAGAGGAAAATCAACTGTTGCACAACAATTAAACCTAACAGAAAGGAAATGCCACAGCACTTACTGCCACAAAATAATCAACTGAAATGGGGCACTATTCTATCTAAAATTAGAATAACTTGACAGCAGTGGTCTGGAGATATCTGTACACACATACATATATATATATATATATATATATATATATACACACATACATATACATATACTGACAAACATGCACCACCCACCAACAAATGGTAACTTCTCTGATGATCACATGCGACTACAACAAATATATGGGTTATGGGCGATAAACAGTTATTTGATACACCAGACATGAAAGTGGATGGACTTTCCCTCATGCAGAAATTGATTGAAAATGCAGAGTCTACTTCACCCATGTTGGCCCTTGCGCAGGCCCTTTGTTTCACAGAAACAAGTTACATGGCATGAAGTAAACTTCAGCAGTCATCGGCCATTTCGTTCCTTCACACTGTAGTGCCGAGCTTGTTCTGCATGAGGAATAAAAACAAGAGTTCAAGTCTACTGCAAGAACTGTGATGTGAAACTGTGCCTTGGTGAATGTTTTCAAGACTGCCATAAAAAACTGAAATTGTGAATATCAGTGGGTGATGGCAGATCCTCAGAATCACAGATATAAAAATAAACAAGTACATAACAAAAAAGATTTACTTTGCTAAGTTTCCTACAGCATGATACAAAATAAAGACACAGAGACCAGCATATGCCATGCTAGACCATTCACACATACATTACACATACCAGCATATGAGCATGTTGGAGGATACAGGTTAAACATAAGACAATGGACAAATTCCAGAGACTAAACAATTCCAAATATGATAGATCATCATCATAATCCTCCAGAACTGAATGATGCTCTATCAGCTATAGAGGTATATAACTGTCTCAATGTCAGGATCGCCTATGAGTCATGAATTGTTCGGATACAGAAACAAGTGATCAAAGCCTACTTTATGGTACTATCCCAACACTTACCTGGTTGGACAAGTTTGTAACTGGGAAATGATTTTAACCCAGAACCTCCCAAATAAGGAGCAGACATTCAATAAATAATTTACTGAGTAAATGAAGGCTACATAATGAATGACACGAGGTTGTCACAGCAGTGAGTATCAAGATCACCGGGTTCTGGCACATGACACTGTGTAGTTTGGTACACAGCAAGGTTTTGGAGGAACCTGCTGCTGTCAGTTTTAGGGTCTCTACCATAAAGATGGGTGCTGCAGCTTCCTCTAAAACACTAGTACCTACACATCAAACTCAAACTACATGGTGTGATGTCCTTAAAGACTGCTGACACACAATGAAAATTCTCCTAATTCTTCCAACATCAGTAATCAATAAAACATTCCATCAACACAACTGTATATTTATTATGTAGTATGAAGCTACACGTTTCAGTCTTAAAGGGCCATCATCAGGCAAAGTAGGACAGAATTTGTGCAAGCAAGACAATAAAACATAAATCCATATATACTTCAACATGAGATCTCACATCCTGCAGTTGTACTTTTTACAATGTTACAACAGTATAAACAATATATTTGTTAGTAGCTTATTCTTTTGAACTTGTGTTATTTAAAATTATTACACTAGATCCTTGTTTTTTCTTTAGGTATTTTAATTCCTATTAATATTCTTAAATTTTTAATCATATACATGATGATGTTGGAAGTAAAATTAAACATTAAAAATTAAAACAGTGAATACTAATTACAGCACTGATTATTAATTAAATCATTAAGTCATTCTAAGTTTTCTTTTTTATCCTTTGTTGGTTACAGGTGTGTACACCTGTGAGGGATGTAATTCTATTGTTTACATTGCCATTATACAACTTTTTGTATCCAGTTCTGAATTACATTAAACATCTTGCATGTATGTAGGTATGTTTTCCTGGTTAAATTTTATTCAAACCAAGTCATTTACTTCTTCGTATGTTTTAAATACGCAGTTCCGTATTTTTTAAGACTTTTTCCCCTACACATATCCATGTTTCTATTACGCATGTCAACTTAGAACTTACTGATGATGGTCTTTTAAGACTAAAATATGTACCATCATATGTATGTATGAATTTATGTATGTATGTACAAATGTACTACATAATAAATACACCACTGTGTTGATAGCAGTTTTTATTGATTACTTATGGTTATACAAACACAACAGGATGCCTTCCATTAAGTTTCTTCTAACATGGCATTAAAAAAGGTAAAGATCCACTTGAGTTTGATCAGAACTCACAAGCACTCAGCTTACCCCAACTTCTTGATGGAAATAATGTGCTGGTATCACAACACCTGTGTTACAGCTTGTCGGTTGGTCTGTCAAGTTGGCAGCACTTGAAGCGTTGCTGATGCCAACACCTGAAGAGAGTGATGTGATGGTTTGAGACTGACTGTACACAGGTATGGGGGAAATAGACTGGCTGTACAATGTTACAGGAGGTACAGTGTTCTGAGGTTGGCTGTACAGTGACATAGGTTGACTGTATAAAGATACAGGTGGAATTGCAATCTGAGACTGGCTGTACAGCAGTGGATTCGGCATGGACTCCACAGAGACAGAGTGGGATGGGGACTGCAATGTGGTTGTGTCTGAGATAGGAGACAGGGCAGGGGTGTGCTGAATGGGAGATCCAACTGACGTAGACAGGATCTGAAACAAAACATTCTATAATGAAATACTCTGTAACAATCAGAATCAGCCTACTTGCAAGTAGAGGCATGTTACTGCTACTGTATGTTCCGAAAACACCATGTTGCTTTTGCTGTTGTTTCTCGGAAATGATTATTCTGGGAATATTGTGGGTCAGGACTAAGAATTCTCTATATTTGACATAGTAAACTGACACTTCAAGGAATGATGCGTCCAGTATACTCATAATTAAACATTCTTTGTGTGGGCTGTTTATAGAGACCAGAGAAGATGAACAGTAATGATGGGAAAATGTTGCATGGGGGAACAACAGATAGAGGTTTCACTGTATCTATGTCAGAGTGCATTTTTGTGTTTTATCCTATTAGTTCTGTTATGATTTGTTGTTATTCCTGTTTTCCTGCTCTTATTTCCTGCACATAAGGCCTAAATATTGAAGAGGTCATGTCATACCCTACAAAGCAAATCCAGTTGTTTCATGACAGATGATCATTGAAGAAGTGAAGAAGAATCTGAGAAATGCATCAACATAGCTAAACACATCACATTAGTACCACCCACATTATACTCCACTGTTACAAAGAAAAGGAACTCTAATAATTAATTGACAGGTGTGACAAGTCCTGTAAGATGAGGAAGATGAGAAGAGAACATACTTTCTGCAAGCCTGAGAGCATTCTGTTGGCTTAGTACTACACTGAGCAGACATTAGGTATTCCTATTCATGGCAACATCTTACACAAAAAAGCCAAGAAGACAGATGATAAAATGCAGGTTGATTAATTTGCTGCATCAGATGGATGGCTCTATAGAGTCAAATATCGTCATAGCCCAGTATATAAAAAGTTAGCTGGAGAAGGTACTGCCATCAACAGTGATACAAGGGACCCACAGCTTGAGAGACTATGTATCTTACTTGATGGATATATGCCACAGGATATATGCAATGGAGATGTGATGGGCCCTTACTACAGTTGCCTAATGGATAGAATGCTGACATTGAAAGGTCAGTCCTGCCATGGGGGAGGAGTGCCAAAGAGATAATAACAATGCTTCTGTGTGGCAATGGTGATAGCAGTGGCAACAGGTGTCAATCACTGCTGGAAAATCAAACCACAATAACTTAAAAACATAAAAGAATGTAATCCATAGTGGACGTGCTTGGGCATCCAGGTTCCTGCTAGTCATCAACATGTGTCCTGCCATTATCAAAAGCACTGCCCCATATCCAGACTTATTTCCATGACAGTACATATGATTTGTACACTCCACCAACTGGTGATTAATTGCCACTGATGCAACACCATTCACACACAAAAATCAAATCAGACTGTGTACTTCAACATTTGACTATTTTTCCCATAGGCCTGCCATCTTGAATCCGATTGTACAGCAATACAACATGTTTACAATGCACTCTCATGGGTACATGACAACAAAGACAATCTACACCTGCCTATTACATGCTGAAATCCACAGTTTGATAATGACCCCACATGACACATGTTATTACCTTACTTTTTGAACCTCCCTTGTGTATACGAGGTCTGTCCAAAAAGTATCCGACTATATTTTTTCCCGCGGTAAGTAATGGCAAAAGGGTGGGGAAACTGAGCGTAGTGGTAGAAGGGACTTTCATGCGCATGCGTGATTTTTTGCTGCCTCGCAACACCGCCGGATGCGTCTGTCGCTGCCAGATAGCAAAGTGGTGTAACACGTGTTCATCGCATTCTCGTTTCGCTCAAGATGACAGAACGCTTGGAGCAGCGATACTGCATCAAGTTTTGTCAGAAACTTGGGGATACCCAAGCGGAAACAATCCGCAAAATTCAGCAGGCTTTCGGTGATGATACAATTGGGGTCACTCAAATTAAAGAGTGGTTCAACCGCTTTAAAGATGGCCGCATGTCGGCGGACAGTGACCAGCGTTCCGGGAGACCGTCAACAAGCCGAAATGCTGATGTCATTGACAAAGTGCGGACATTGATCATGGAGGACCGTCGTTTGACCGTCCAGGAAATTGCTGATGAGGTTGGGATCAGCAGAGGTTCCGCAAACATGATTTTAACTGAGGATGTGGGTATGCGAAGAGTGGTGGCAAAATTTGTGCCCAAGCTGCTTTCGCCGGAGCAGCAATAACTCCGCCTTGAGGTCGCGCCAGACATGCTGGAGTGCGCCAACAGGGATCCTGAGTTCCTGAAGACTGTGATCACTGGTGACGAGTCGTGGGTGTACGGATATGACCCGGAAACCAAGGTCCAGTCGTCACAATAGAAGCATCCAACATCCCCGAGGCCCAAAAAAAGCACGACATGTTCAGAGCAATGTGAAGGTGATACTGACTGTTTTTTTTCAATTACCGGGGTGTTGTGCATCATGAGTACGCACCACTAGGCCAAACTTTCAATAAGGAGTACTACCAAGAAGTCCTCCGTCATCTTCGTGATGCAGTTCGGTGCAAGAGACCGGAGCTGTGGGACGCACGCAACTGGCAGCTGCATCATGACAACGCCCCAGCTCATTCATCACACCTGATCCAGGGTTTCCTGGCTAAGCACGGCATTCCGCAGGTTCGCCAGACTCCCTACTCTCCTGACATGGCTCCTTGTGATTTCTGGCTGTTCCCGAGATTGAAGACACCGCTAAAAGGCTCCCATTTTGACAGCCGCGAGGACATCATACAGAACGCGACAGCGCAGCTGCACACCATTCCAAAACAAGCCTTCCAGAATTGCTTCCAGCGATGAAAGGACCACTGGGCTAAGTGTGTGGAGTCACAAGGGGCCTACTTTGAAGGGGATTAGGTATTGTAACCACCCAGATACAGAACTTTGTTTTCCCTGCCCAAGGTCGGATACTTTTTGGACAGACCTCGTATCCTTGTCAGATCACAAGAACACAGGACAAAATCATAACATAAAGACAGGTAATAAATCCTTTGAAAATGTGGCATACTTCAAATATTGATAATAATAAGTCAAAACTGTACTCATGAAGAAATCAAGACCAGACTGAATTCAAGGAATGCCTGCAATCACCAGATTAAACATCTGTCTTCAAATATGGTATCAAAATATTGTATACACCGTGCATCTTGTATAAATTAAAATTGAAATTAAAACCAACTTGATGCACCCTCACTATTAAAAAACTTTAATAGTAGATTAATTAACTCTTAATTAACCCGACATGTTTCGGTCAGGTACCTGACCATCTTCAGGGTTTTACTACATTTAGTTGCATAGTCCATATGATTAACATACACAAGACATGATCCCACAAGGTCTCGTCACATATAAAGTTTTCACAAATCACTAAAAATCACTAAAACTCGTTTAAAAAGCTCTTAAAAACAGTCAACACCTGCAATCATGCAATAGTTCCACCTTTACAAAACTTATAGCACTGTTATTACACAATACTTTGTCATATTCACCCACGCGTCCTGCATTTCATATCGGAGTATGTCTCGTGGAAGCTGTGTAGTGTACCTTCCACGAGACATACTCCGATATGAAATGCAGGACGCGTGGGTGAATATGACAGAGTATTGTGTAATAACAGTGCTATAAGTTTTGTAAAGGTGGAACTATTGCAGGATTGCAGGTGTTGACTGTTTTTTAAGAGTTTTTTAAACGAGTTTTAGTGATTTTTAGTGATTCGTGAAAACTTTATATGTGACGAGACCTTGTGGGATCATGTCTTGTGTATGTTAATCATATGGACTATGCAACTAAATGTAGTAAAACCCCTGAAGATGGTCAGGTACCTGACCGAAACATGTCGGGTTAATTAAGAGTTAATTAATCTACTATTAAAGTTTTTTAATAGTGAGGTTGCATCAAGCTGGTTTTAATTTCAATTTTAATTTATGGTATCAAAAATTTTAAAGATTAAAACACATGAAGCTGCAATTTTGCCTGTAGTTTTGTACTGGTCTCTCAAATTAGCTATTCCATGCTCCAAGACAGATCCACAGTTAACACCAGATGTGTTAGGGGACTCATAATATGTACCTGCTGTCCAAGGTGAGTGAAGACTGGGGTTGATACACTGTGAGTTGGAGCTACTGCAGGGGGTTGCAGAATGATACTTGTTACCCGGTTCATTACAGGGTCACGAACTGATGCAGGCTCATTTTGTATTGGAGGCAAAGCAGAGAGAACCTGTACGTCTAAACTGGTTGCTGTGTTCTCTGCTGTCTTGGTGGGGATTCTTGCTTGGACTTCAACTAAAAAACACATGTTTTTGTTGATTATAAGAAATGACACTGTGGTATGACTGTACTATTTTGTGATAAGTTTCAATTACATGTTACCTGCCGGGTGAGATTTAAACAGTTCTTCTTTCAGTTTAGGTAGAAAAGTGTTTATGCGATCCCAGGTAATGGTCCACAGCTGGGAGTATCCATCAGAGCTGGAAAATACTTGAGCAGAATCCATCACCAATAACATGTTCTTCAGTGACTCTGGGATTGCTTCATACTGCAACATAACACAATCAATCATAAATAAGAATATCATGTGCACACAACTACAACATGCCTACACATACTTAAGAGTGTCGACATCCATCATATGCTTAGCATTAATCTGCAGAAGAATCTACACTGTAGCAACAGCAACATTGATGCATGGGTGACCACCCATTACACACCCTTGAAAATTACTGTCTTCTAAAATGTGATATTGTGTGGTCAGGTAGACAGTTACTCTGAAACACTCGTACCTATTTACAAAAGTCATGGCACTGTATAACATTTATCACATACTTTAATATTCACTGTAATGAGAATTTCAAATATCATGCAAGTTCAAACACACAACACTCAACCAACAAATGTAGTGACAATGCACAGTATGAATAATTAAAAAAAATCATACAAGTTGTCTGTTCATCAGAAACATGAATAACATCTACAACACACAGCCAATACTGATATGGCAGCCACGCAAAATGGTTACAAAGTACAGAGATTCATCACATGCATAAAAACATGATTTATGTCAAGGATTTCTATACATGAAAATTCAAATCTTCAGGAATGGCATAACATGTCATTTGTAAGTAGTTACCGATGTTTCAAGGGAACACTGTGCCTTCTACTTGAGGGTCTAGCAATTCAAGAGGATAGGTTAATGCTGCAGTTACACATATGGCAATGATATTAAACTTTCTGAGGTTATCCCTCTGACAACTTTCAAATAATGTCAATTATATCAATGAAAAATACGGGTAACAATACATCACAGAAGTCACACCAGTATCAGTTTTTAACTACTGTTATTAGCTCCATATAAATTCAAAGGTATCAAACTTCATACTAAAATCCACACCGTGGTCGTCTTGATTATGACAGTGTGTAGTCTCACAAATAGAACCCACTGTATCAGAGAAATGTAACACATCCATCTTCAGGGTAGAAATGAGACAAGTTGTGATATGGCTGTTGTCTGTCCATAGCCCTCACGATTCTTTTGTAACTCAATCGTCCTCCAGTTCTGAACTAGTTACGCTCCTCAGGGCCTATGGTTCCCACTTAGCCATTCAGGGCCACAATGCCTCATCACCATTCCAGGCTCTAATTGCCCACCCCTCTCCCCCATGGGCCATTTCTTCTACTTGGCTTACTTCTACCCTGAAGATGAAGGCCTTATATTCCTCCAAAATGTTCGTACCCACCTACCAAACTACATAATGACATATCAGACAACTCTACTGTGAATCTGAACCAATGAGTAAACCTCAAACTTCATATTCTTAATGCGAGACCTCATAAAATACAATTTAAGCTTTAGTACATCAAGTACAAACCAAAATCACATCAAATTTAATATAGTTTTCTCGGGCCCACAGCCGCGTCAATTCGTTTGAATACAACGTTTCGGGGACTAGCTCCGTCCCCATCCTCAGGCAAAACTGATTTAACATACAACTCGTCTGTCCCATGTTTTTCTACCTGGCGCGGCAGGGAGAATCAGACCGGTTTGTAGTGCCCAAACAGTTGAGTTGGTGGGCGGGCTGTTAATTGATGTGCTCCCACGCCTCGCTGCGAGGTCCTTATCTGACGTATTGCGGGCTGCCAGGCTCTGCTGAGTATGAAACTGCCATCCCTGTTGATGTTGTCCGGATGTAATCTTATTTCAATGGCTTCTTTTATTATGCGGTCCATGTAGACGAGGCGAAAAGAGCACATAAGACACCTTAGACTGGGGCAACCAGATAAATCAGCAGTTGCTCAACATGCCCTGGAAACAGGCCACAAGATAGATTTCAATAACACCTGCAGACTAGCCAGGACAAAAGGATACATGGACCGCATAATAAAAGAAGCCATTGAAATAAAATTACATCCGGACAACATAAACAGGGATGGCGGTTTCATACTCAGCAGAGCCTGGCAGCCCGCAATACGTCAGATAAGGACCTCGCAGCGAGGCATGGGAGCACATCAGTTAACAGCCCGCCCACCAACTCAACTGTTTGGGCACTACAAACCGGTCTGATTCTCCCTGCCGCGCCAGGTAGAAAAACACGGGACAGACGAGTTGTATGTTAAATCAGTTTTGCCTGAGGATGGGGACGGAGCTAGTCCCCGAAACGTTGTATTCAAACGAATTGACGTGGCTGTGCGCCCGAGAAAACTATATTGAATCATGTCACCGCGAAAGTTTTAAAACTTATAACATCAAATTAACATTGCAAGTTTTATGTTAGAGTACCAATAACAAAGTTATAGAAATCCATTGAGTGCAGATGCACAGAAAACATACTCACAAGTAAATCACTCTTATCCACGTGCATGTATTTGTCCATAAAGTCAAGAATGGTCAGCCACAGTGCTGTAAAGGTGGGCAGGGACAGGAGAGGAGTAAGGTGGTGGAGAAACACCTTGGACAGGACAGTAGCTGCCCTCATGCGTGTCTCCTCCATGCCAGTGGGGTCCTGTGGACTGACTGGCTCCAGCAGCTTGGCAAGCAGCGGGAAAAGAACTTTGTTGAAACATGACTCCCATTCTGGCGCCATCAATGTCTGCAGATCATGAACCAGCAGCGCTCTCTGGAGATATGTGATGGCACTCATTCGCACCTATGCAAACAAGTCATGTTTATACAGTCAAGGCAATGCAGTAGTGACTAACAGATTCACATCTGTTGCTTTATTTAATTAGGTATTCTGAACTGCATTGGTTATACAGTGCTCCTGCACTTTTCACCATAAACAACCATGCCAGGGCTCAAGCGGTTACTCACCAGACTCTCACCTGGGAGGCCTGGGTTTAATCCCTAATGATCAAATAGGATGTAACAAACTGTCACATTGTAGTGTACCTGTTTAGCATTCCTGCTTCTTAATAGTGCAGTCCATGGCTTAATTGTCAGGGTACAACAAGATGTTGCCTCACTACCCTACCAATATGATACCTGTCTCCTGGAGTCACAGCACAGCCTTGCAATGCCTTGCAGCAGCGGACACCAGCCCTGTGCCCAAAGCGATGTGAAGTCTGTCTCTCCATTTTCTTCAGCCCACCATCGGAATATCTGCGCAGTGCGGGTGTGTAGTGTGTGCATCAGGTCCAAAAGCTAAAACACCACAGAATGTAATGGTCACACTGCCCCAATTTACTCTTTTAGACCTACGAGACAGCACAGAAGAGAGATACCAGACATACTGACATCTGATCATTGTGTCAAAATAACACATGCTACTTACTTCTCACATTAGTAAGACTTTCTATGTTTCCTTAAGTCTTAAAATTTACATAAAAGTGTTGCTTAGATTTATCTAAAACCAGTAATACTTAAAAATTCAGTTACCACACATAAAGCACAATGTGTCTCCATGCAAAACCCCAAGTGGTAACTGGCATTTAAGGAAATACAGTTAATCCTTACAATAATATGACATGTATAAATATAACGTGGGTGAAATTCAATGTTTTTAATGTCACAGCAGGTGGTACATAAAGTAACTAAGTGCTTCAAAATGCAGTGCTATTTAATGTTATAGCCTGTGATACACACAGTTACCAACATGTTTTAAAAGGTACTGTTTTTTAACATTACAGCAAGGACTATATTTAGTTACCAATGTGCTTCAAAGTGCAGTGTTTTTTAATGTTACAGGACATAGTGCAATGTCCTTAAAAATGCAGTGTTTTTTTATGTTATGGCATGTGGTACATGCAGGAACCAATAGGGGTTAATATACTTCCCTCATGTACAAGTCCTCATTCACCAAAGCATTTCAAAAATATTCTAACACACTGCTGTACTGAGATTTTTCAATATTCAATATTCAATATCATTCACTGAGATCTCCACTGATTCTATATCATGAAGGTTCAACAGACTGACAAAACCTCCAAAACTTTCCTCATGCCAAGAACTAACACTGTTACTCACCTGTATAGATACCTGGTGGTAACCACTGGGCAGTTCTTCTGAATCACTCTCATCAGCATCATATGGACTAGGCAAATTCTGAGGATTGCGTGCCCTGCTGCTCTCATCCTTTCTCCTTCCTGTTACTTTCTTCCTGGTCTTCGCTTCTCTGTGGGACCCTGAACTCTTCTTCAATCGTATGTCATCTGAAAATGAGGTACAAGGTTGAAATATGTTCTTTATCCCTGCAAAAACTAAGCTCTGGATATCCTGAGCTGACATAGACTGTAGTACACAGCTTCACCTATGATATCATTAGCTGACACAGACTGTAATACACTGCTTCACCTATGACATCCCAGTCTATTACTTAGAATTTCTGCTGAGATCTACTATAAGACAGTAGATCTCATATTATGGTCAGTCACAAACTGTACAAGCTCTGCCATCTGTTGACAAAAATTTAGAAGAGTATTTATTTTTTAAAAAAAACAAGATTTGTACATGCAGTATACATAGAGGTACGGTTTTTTAGTTCCTCCTACATGTTTTGGTGGCCACCTGCCATCATCAGAGAGTATACACACCAATATATTTATAACATAATAAACTATGATAAAAATACAATAGTGATATACATTGTATCATAAATTTGTTCACAGCTATACTCACAGGATGTAAAAAACGTAATAATGTATGTGTAGTAAAAATTCTTATATGCTTGATACATTGTTGTTGTTGTTCTTCTTCTTTCTATGGGCCCGTCAGCATTCGCTCCGGATGCACTGCAGCCTTAGGCTTATTGTGCTCACCCTTAGTCTTTCTTTCAGCATTGGTTCATTAGCCCTGTGCTACTAATAAAGAGACACAGGTCTTTTAGTGGAGCCAAGCTTATATCTCTTGGTTCAGTGAACATCTTCCCAAAGAGCTTATAACGTTGTCGAGCCAGTGCCTCGCAACCACAAACAATATGGTGCACAGTTTCAGTCTCCGACCCACAAAATCTGCAGGTCAGATCTCCTTCGAAGATGCCCATAATGTTCAAGTGCTTCCTCACAGGTGCATGTCCTGTGAGGAATGCTACTACTGATCTAAGTTGATTCCTGCTCAATTTAATCAGGCCATCAGCTTTCTTCTTGCATGGTCCATTGATAAAAAGTCTGCCATGTTTGTGACCTGGTATACTGTTCCAGGTAGTTAAATGTTGACACTCAGTCCAGTTCTTGATTGCTTCTCTTGCTGAACACTTTGGTATTCCAAGAGCCGGCTCTGGGCCAAGTAATGGCTTAGCTGCACCTAGCCTTGCAAGTTCATCTGCTTTTTCTTTACCAAGGATGCCACTATGCCCAGGCACCCACATGAGGGTTGCCTCATTGCGTTCTGCCAGCTCAGATAGAGCATCCATGCATTCTACAACTAGTCTCGACATTACTTTTGGGCTGTTGAGTGCCTTAAGTGCCGCCTGGCTGTCAGAGAAAATAAGGATCCACTTATTACAATAAGCCCTTCTTATATTCTCACATGCACATTGAAGAATGGCATGTATTTCAGTTTGAAAAACTGTGGCAAATTTAACCAGAGAGAAACTGAAACCTTTCTCTGGTCTTATGCCTTGAATCCCAGATCCTGTCCCTGAGCCATCCCTTGATCCGTCTGTAAACCAGATTAGGGCGTGTCTGGGAAGCCTTGGATCTTTATTCCTCCAAAACTCCTGGTCAATATTAACCATGTAGTTTTTGGTGTAGTAGTATACTGGTGTAATGTGGTCTGACCGCATATCAAATACAGGGTCACCCACCTTCCTCCAGATATTCAGTAACCCTGCTTCCGTTTTGGGAACATTTGGTTGCTCAATTATATTCAGTCTATAGAGTGCCATCCTCGCCTCCGCCATAATCAATAGATCTAGCGGAGTCAGATTCAGAAGCACCTCCATTGCTGCAGTAGGGGTCGATTTCATAGCCCCTGTAATAGCTAGGCAGGCCATTCTTTGAATCCTGCCTAATTGGTTTTTGGTACTCTTTTGCTTAACCTTGGGCCACCAAACCAAGGCAGCATAGAGAATAGATGGTCTGATTACCCTAGTGTAGAGCCAATGCAACATACTAGGTCTAAGTCCCCATCTCTTACCATACATTCGTCTGACCACCGTAAAGGTGGTCATTGATTTCCTAATTATTTTCTGTAGATGTTGGTTCCAGTTAAGTTTGGAATCTAGAATCACTCCCAAATACTTAACCTCCCCCAACATCACAAGTTCTTTACCTAGAAGTGTGATCGGTCTTGAATCCCTCACTATCCTTCTACTGGCAAAGGAAACTATGGTTGCTTTATGAGGGTTTATATTCAGGCCCTCTTTGACAACCCAATTTACCACTGCATCCAGGGCACTTTGCATGAGTTCCCTGACAGTGTGTTCAAATTTACCTTGCACTATGATGACAATATCGTCAGCATATCCGAAGGTTCTGAATCCTAGGTCATTGGTTATTACCAGAAGCCTATCTACTACTAGATTCCACAAAAGGGGAGACAAAACTCCCCCCTGTGGACACCCCCCTACAACTTGGGCAGTAAGATTGCTGCCCATGAGGGAAGTATGTACCAGTCTGCCTTCAAGCATGGACCTGATCCATCTACAACATGTTTCCTCAAGTCCACGTTCTCTGGCAGCTGTAGTAATTGCATTAAAGGAGGTATTCTCGAATGCCCCTTCAATGTCCAAGAAGGCACCCAGCGCAACCTCCGTATTTGTCAAAGATCTTTCCAGTCTGCTTACCACCTGGAGAAGTACGGTTTCTGTGGACACACCTGCCCTATAGGCATGCTGGTATTGGTGAAGTGGTTTTTCAACCAAAACACCATCCCTGATGTGTACATAGATTACTTTCTCAAGTATTTTGAGTACGAAAGACATGAGGCTGATAGGTCTCAGGGACTTAGCCTGGGTCAAAGATTTCCCAGGTTTACATTGTTGTTAGTTTCCCATTACCAAACAAACATCTACTATTTTTCTTGATTCATGGTGGATCTAGTCCTTGTATTATGTAGTGTGGTGTTCAGTGTAGATGGCAGAAAACCACTACATTAATACAGGGACCAGATGTTTGTTTGGAATTGGGAAACTAACAACAATGTATCAAGCAAATAAGAATTTTTACTACACATATATTATTTTGCTGTTTTTTACATCCTATGAGTAAAGCTGTGGAAACTGATACGATACAATGGATATCACTATTGTATTTTTATCATATTTTATTGTGTTTTAAATATATTGGTGTGTGTACTCTCTGATGATGGCAGGCAGCCGCCAAAACATGTAAGAGGAACCCCTCCAAAATCCAACCCCTGGCGTCCCCGTCGCGGAGGGGGGTAACATCTGTAGGCGGCTAACAGGGGCTATGGTTCACCAAGTCAAGGTGTGAGGTATCATGCCGAGGACTGCATGGCACTGGTGTGGAAAAACAGCAGCGCATTTACGATCCCCTCGGGGAACCGGGCAGCACCCTGTTGTATTTATGCCTTCCACCCATAAGGGCCTCTGTGGGTGGTGACTGTTATTTCCCCATTACTTGTGGGAATAAAATGGACACAGTAATTAATGGACTTGATCAAGGAGTGGCTGTGGCTGTAGACGTGATACAAGTTGTAAGTTCTGAGCTGAGTTCTGATGAACCTGATCAAGGAGCGGCTGTGGCTGCAAACTTGATACTGAGGCTGTAGGCTTTGAGCCTTTCGCTGTTTCTTCTGATAAGGACAGACTGGCTGCAGGTGTCTATACGACTAGACTGCAGTCCAGGCGACTCTCGGGAGCGCAGCAAAAGCAGCTCATTAAAGTAGGAGAAGGTGGTGGCGAGAAGTAGTGGGGGTGTGAGAAGACCCCACTCTTACTCGAGTATTCCAACTTCGATGAACCTGTGAGCCTTTCGCTATCTCTTCTGATGAGGACAGACTGGCTGCAGGTGTCTTTATGACCAGACTGCAGACCAGGCGACTCTCGGGAGCGCAGCGGAAGCAGCTCATTAAAGTAAGAGAAGGCGGTGGCAAGAAGTAGTGGGGGTGTGAAAAGACCCCACTCTTACTCGAGTATTCCACCTTCAATGAACCTGATCAAGGAGCGGCTGTGGCTGCAGACTTGATAATTGAAAGGCTAAGGGTTAGCACAATAAGCCTAAGGCATCCGGAGCTAATGCAGACGGGCCCATAGAAAGAAGAAGAAGAAGAAGAGGAATTAAGAAACTGTATTTTTATATATAAAGTATGTGTAAATGTTAGTTAAAAAAAGAGAAGTATAATCTCATTGCACAGAATGAACAATACAAAGATTGAAGTATACCTACGTGCTTTACAGTTGTGATGAGGCAGTAAGCTAAGAAACATTCAGTATTCAAAGGGTTAATAGGAATCCCTCTGATGAATGAAACAGAGAGAGAGAAACCTGAATCTGACGATCGAAACTTCTTTTACACATCAGCTCTTTTAGGCAACATTTCGCATTCTCACACCAGTCATCAAGATCACATTCTCATGTGATGCCAAGCAGTTTGGTAGATGGGTACTGATCTTTTCAGTAGATGCTCCACAACAAAGCTGCTACTCAGATATAAAAAAAACAGCATGACATCCTATGAGACTGTACTATAATTTTCTTAGGATTATAAATATATAAGATGTTTTATTAAAACGATTGATATTGCATATGTGATTAAGGTTATGAGCATTCATTCTTGCTTTGTATCCATCACTAACTTTCATGTTCATTTTTTCTCATACAAGTGTGGTACTACAGATACGATTCCATGTTTCTATCCATGTGGCAAGTCTTCCTCTGTCACTGCTGTACCTCAAGTCAAATGACACTTAACATACAACATACAACACAGTGATGGATGGAAAAACACATCACTTACATGTATCAGATCTGATGTCTCACAGCAACTAAGATACAATGTGTGACTGCTGGGGCATAACACGATGAAGTCTGATAGGTACACAGCAGTCAGAGGAACATACTGCCTACATCTCCTACCCTGAATATTGAGTACTCAGAAATCAAAAGACCAAAATATTAATTACAGTGAAAACTTGTTAATTTGGACTGGTTAATTCAAAATACCATATAATTTGAAGTATGTGACATTTCCCAGCATTTAACACAGAATTTTGTGTGTCTCTTAATGAGGTTATTTCAAAATAGGGTTAATCTGTAGTTCAAAGCCATACTACAACCCTTTGATTACTAAAGCTGAATCATTCAAAACACAGTGCAACTCTAACAGTCTGCAATCCATTGGTCTGGCACTCCCTACTGTCTGGCATAAAAACTGGCAGGGAAGTCGCAGTAGTATCAGCTGAACCAAATTATACAAAAGCAGAAATGAGTCAGCTCATTACCATCTAATGTGATCTCAGTCCACCAATTTTCGTTGTTACGAACATAAGTGCTTGTATTTGCTCTACTGTTTTCAACCTCAATTCTGAATATTTAGATCCACCTGATTGTAATAACAGTATAAAATGTAAATGAAGGAGACAGTGGTACAGGTGTTACACAAGCACGTAACTGTGACACTGACAAAGAAATCAGAGGTTTTAATTATGCTCCTGATAGTTTGGACTGACAGACGTCTATTGTATTATATTATTTTCTGGACAATTTGTATATATGTTTTTCTAACAATGGGCACCCCTGGAACAATGGTCCGTTCAGTCTTACTTAGAAAACAATGAACTAATATCAAGGTTTCACAAATGTGAAGTAATGTTTTTTGACTTGTGTTTTGACAAGCTGCATTACACAGTAGGCATTACAAACAAACACAAGGAGGGGATCTTCTAGTTACTCAGTTAGCTAAAAATGACAGCATACAACATAACATCGGGACTTTAACCAACCACATAATTAGTGAGTGTGCACTGAAAAACTGTATAATTTGAAGCCTAATTTTCTGGTCCCAGTCTTTTCAAATTAATAATATTTTGCTGCATCTGCATGTATTCACTTCATACACCTGCTGCAAACAAAGAGGAGAGCCAGAGAGAGACAGAAAACAGAACAAAATAAAAATAAAGGTGGACAAGGATTAAATTATTACTGAATTAAATTCAAAATGTTCAACCAGATGAACAAAAGGTAAACTGTATTCACTGTTTTCATATACGAGTATAACGTAATGACGTCACAACAATGTTTCCAGCTACGATATGATATTAGAAGGAAGTTATCATTCATAACCAACACAACTACTTATTATGTTTTATCAGAGGATAATATGGCTACATGTTTCGACCACTAAATGGCCACTAAAATAGATAACATTGAAATTATATTTGCAAGTGCATTTTTGTGTGGGTAGACCGAGACCTCAATCTTTGTGTGTTACAATATACATGTCAATACAAAACGTTAAAAAGTTACAATATATATATATATCACTATTAAATGTTAAAATCAATAAACTACATGATAAATAATGTGATAACAAAATAGCATTGGTGCTGAGAGGGTGCTGTCTATTGGTTCCTTTTATGTATTTTAATGGCCACTTAGTGGTTGTAACATGTGGCCGCATTACCCTCTGATAAAACATAATAAATAATTGTGTTGAGAGTGAACGAAGACTTCCTTGTAATATACACAAACACAATGGGGCATCAAAGGTGAAAATTACAATATGATACTTACTTCCATTAAGACTAGCTTCTACAAATGTTCGAATACAATGAACACAGTTCTCAAAGTTGTAAGGCGTGATGTGAGCAACATCCCTGATGAGAAATGCCAGACTCTCACAACATTTCACCAAACCATATGGATCATGGGGTAACAACTCCCGTTCATGCACTATACTGAACTGATTGACTGGCAGTGGACGTATCGTTAGCGGCTGAATGTCTCCCTCACGACCCACCTGAAGGACAAACAATCTGATTATCCTGTTGTACATGACATCATACCGGTACAAATACCTCCCAACTTACATGATTTTGACTTACACTAATTTCATGTTAATGTGATCTCATACAACTTTCTTTTCACTCTTCGGTGAAAACTAATAAACAGTGTATTTGTCAAAAACAAAACCATAAATAGTGTTCCTAAACAGCCAAAATGAATGGTATTGTTTACCTGAATTGTGCAGTCTGCAACAAAAATTCAAGGCATTAAAACCCAAGGAACAGAAAAAGATTTTAGTTACATGATTTTCTGTTATGCAACCACTCTTGTAAATGGAACTATCACTTCCACAACAAGATTTCAGTCTCACTGGCAAAAAAAAATCTTCACTGGTAGCAATGTTTCTTTTGAAAATACAACCTAATTAGTTGCTTATTATGGGGAACCCTCCTCAGTTGAGGACTAAGGAAATAGAAGAGTAATATTTAAAGGCATCTCAGGTTTTGAAGACGAAGAGTTTGTGGAATAATGTATAGGAAAATACAGGTTAACTGTTGTATACAGAATTGTTTTTTTAATACAGAACTGACCAGGGCTATTGTCATTTGCTGTGCAGCAATGCAGGATTTGTAGATTCTATGTGCAGGTTCCACATTCTGCTGGACATTCTGTTTATGGATAACTTCAAGAGGATTCTAAATTATGCTAAGTAACTGACCACTGGGGACACCAAGAACTAAATGGAGAAACCAAACAAGGAAGACACACAAAAGACAGTATGCTAATACTTGCATAACACAAATTCTACACACATGTCACAATTTATTATAATCTGTCAAAACATTAATACTTAAACTTGTTATACTTATTATTATTGGGATGAGCTTCAATAATGTAAAACATTATAACTTCTTCAGGCTAATTAAAACAATAAATTACTATGTTATTTTTTATATTTTATACTTACAAGTAAATTAAAAACAATTCAGGCATCAATGAGCAGCACTGGTATGTAAATCCAAACTGTATAATGTGTAAATTACCCTTAAAAAGTATAATATGTACAACTGACAATACCAGATTCCTAGCAATCAAATAGATATAAATTTAAGTATGATGTTATAAGGCTGTGTACACAATGAACACTGATCATGGAACAGAACCCCGAAAAGCATATGTTAATAAGAGGTAATGTAATATAACGTAACACTAAAGTGTGTTTGCGTAACCATTGTTACCGTGGAAAAGCAATAAGTATTACATATCCTCAGTGTGTGCCTGTAGCCTTAGTTATCCAACATGCAAAGTGCATGCGTCATAGTCATCTGTGTCCTATCTGGCTCTACCACATTTTTCCACATTATCTCATAAACGGTATGATTTTCGGAAAAAGATCTTTAACATAAAATGTGTGGTTTGACTTTCTCTACAACGTTTGTCTGAAACATTTCTCATTCTAAGAAGAATTTGGTGAGATAGTGTCATAAATGTACACAGATCATCATGTAAAGTATCCGTTACTCTTACCAGATTTTAATGAAATTTGAATTTTCTAACAGATTTCCAAAAAATACTCAAATACAAAATGTCATGAAAATCCGTCCAAGCTATTCCATGCAGACAGTCAGACGGACGGAAGGACAGAGAGACAGATATGACGAAGCTAACAGTCACTTTTCGCAGTTTTGCCCAAAAAACATTGTGATGACACCCAAACTTGCACCCTTCTAATTACAAATTCGCCAACTTAACCCCTAGCCCAAGAAGAAGTGTAGGATGTAAGGGACAGAAGATGGCAGTCAGGAACACAGAAAACTTGTTTGTTGTGTCTGTCTGCAATTTTTGAGTGTGAGGTGGTTCTGCCTGGTCATTTTGCTTTGTCAAAAAGTCTTTATTCTCACAAAGTTTGAAACAAATCAGAGAAGACTTGATTGTGCACTCCTCTTGTTAGGAGAATCTGCAAAGGAACATGACACAGTACGAAGACTGTGTTGTTACATAAGTGAAAATAAGTAGCAGAATAAAAAAAAATGATAAATTTAAAAAGTATTATGACAGCAGTAAATGAAAAAAACTGCAAAAGCAAGACAGGTCCTCGCACCTTCTCGTTACATATCCTCCACTTTGGCCATGGACAACTACCGCTAAAAAGGCACTGATGTTAATGATACG